>JAOVVI020005097.1:0-16875 GCA_028571085.2 Nepenthes alata
ATTTCAATACAGAATGCTCATTTTTTTAAAAGAAATTATTGTTAAATCTAATTTAGGATCGATTTAATATAAGAAAATATTTTTCCAGATTCATCTTGATACTATATGATGCTCGTATGAGGACAGGACTTTTAGAATATATATTTAGCATACTATTCTCTGGGGGGAGGGGGGGGGGGTTCTTATCATATGCTTGTTATCATATGACATAAAAACATAGTTAATTATTTTACTTGTTAAAAAATTAGCATGTAAATAGAAGTTTCTAATGAAATAAAAATTTAGTTAAAAATTAAATTGACACAAAATTTTAAAAAAATTAAGATTTTTTGAACAAATTTCCCCTAATCAAATGTCACATTACCACTATCATAGTTCGATTTCTTCCTGCTTTTTCTTATATCTTACTTAAGTTCACCAAAGATCAACGCTGAAAACTTGAGCGCCTAAACACCCTGCCCGATTTCGTTAAGTCAATCCCTGCTCCAGTAAATAATACAGTACCATAGATGCCATGGAGCACAATTTGGATCATAACTCTGTCAACAAGTTAGTCAGCCCCATAAAATTTAAGCTATTGGAGAGAGGGAAGGGCATCTACGTATTTTGAAATATTTATGCAAACAAGGAATCATTAAGTCCAAACACGGCCTTTTAACAGTAGAACCATTGCATTTCCACCAATTCCTGACGCAAGAGACAGCAGTTAACGACCTAAACATCCGAGATGTAGCCATTGGATTTCAGGAGATGGAGCCATTAGGTACCACGGCCAGCCGGGCCTTACTTTACTGCCCCTTGCTTGTTTCAGCATAAGATCATATGGCTAACCGGGTGGTTATTAGCAGCAACAAGAAGCTCCAGTCCTAACAAGCTGCTGCTCCGATGGTGATTCTGGTTTCACCACAACCAAATGTGAATAGTAGTACAAGCATGTCTGGAATAACAAATCAAAAAAAGACACTGAAATCAAGACAACTCTTCTTTCTTCTGCAAATAGAGTTTTGATTGTCTCTCTATTAGTTCCCGGGTTCAGGGAGGTGTGTCTGCGCCTCACCTCTGAGGTGCAGCCCCTTTGCTTCAGCCTAAGGCCATTGAATTTATATATCAAATGGTCAATGTTTGTTCTTCTTTTTAAAAAAAAAAAAAAATTGTTGTCGACTTTTTAAAGAAAAAATAAAACATTTGGCTGTTGGATGTATATCTAACCACCTCGGAGTTGATGAGAAAGGGCAGCACCTCATAGATGAGGTGTTTCTAGAGCTTCAATTTCCGCTGATAGGGGGATAGGTTTTACATGAAAACATCAAAGCATGATGGATTTATGCCTGAGCAGAAAGTGAACCATACCTTAGTAGTATTTGGCAGCCAATAAATGGGCAAATTCACAAAATTTGCCCTTTAGAGGTGGATTTACATTAAGCAGTATCATCGGCAGGATGGTTTTGTTGTCATGCAGTGACTGATTCTATCATCTTTGTACGTACGTGTAGTTACTTGCAAGCAATGCTTGCCTACTTAGCATTGGATAGATCAGCCAATGAGAGAATATGTTGTGCAATCACTGCACCCGCATCGGGCATGGAAGCCTTTACAGCCCTTTCTGACATCACTGCCATCAGACTATCGTTAGCTGCAAACAAAGTAAAGAAGAAACTGTCACACCAGAAATGAGTACCTATCTCCTCATAAATTTCTTTATTAAGCAGTTCGCTCTCCCGTGGGCAACGATGAAACAAAAATCATGAAATTGGATTCAGAAAATGAACATGCATATGAGACATGTTCATGAAAGATTCTTGTCATTAATTGATCCAGCTGCCCAAAAATTTTATTCACCACGCCTTTACAAACAGATAGAGGACATCGCTGATTAGCTTTAGATTTTATGGAAATCAGCTTGAAGATAAACGAACTATGGATATGCCCAAACTATCAACATTGTCCTGCTTTGCTCAAAGAAACCAATAACTCAATGCAAAATTAGAAGGAAGCTACATTTCAAGATCTTTTGAGGGTGAGTAAAATGGTTAGACATCACATGAATTGAATAAACCTCATTCATTACACAGCTAACCTTGGTTTTGAAGCTTGCACTTCAACTTCTAGACAATTTCATCCTTGAGCTTCCATTTGAATCTGTAAGGCCCAAGATCTCCCAATCAAGCAAATCAAAACTAATCGAGATCAAAGGACGCAGAGAAGTCCGACATCCCGGGAATTACTAAAACTAAAATACATGAACTTAGAGACTTCCACCGATCAAATGATTTCGAATTGAGATTTATTATGCTGAGAAGGTTATAAATACGGAAGCCAGAGATTTACCGCAAAACATAATGGTGACCCGAAAAATTATCTGATAGACCCGAACATCAACCGATTTAATTAAGGTTAATAAAAGGACACCTCGACCACAGATGTTCCAACCGATATCAACCGAAGTGATTTTGGTGTAACAAAATAAATAAATAGTCCGGCCACCAAAATAAAGCCTGATTAGTAACCGGATTAAACTCGCTTGACAAGAAAGCAATCAGGCAAGTAGAATACCACCTGAATAACCCTAAATATAAGCTAAAATTTCAAGAATGCAGCAAGGGAAGGATCACGGCTGTAATGTTATACTAAAAATCAGAATTTCCCCAACCAATATATACAAGACAGCATTCTGAATTCCCCAATATCTAACAATCAGCAACACGGCAGCCAGCTGCAACCCCAAATTAAGAAGGAATTTAGCAAGTATGAGGAGCCACATGCTTCTAGAAAGTTGATGATTCAGCAAAATCACACACACACACACACACACACGGCAGCAGCAGCACCGAGTTAGCTGCTCCAAAAAAAAAAAATTAGCAATTCAGTAGCATAATTAGCAGTATATTCAGCAACCCACGTAGGTGATAATTCATCCAATTAAAACCCACCACTGGGCAAGTTATTGAGCAACCAAACTAGCCAATTTAAATAGAGGTGAATCAGCTCCTGGTGCAATGTTGGCAGCAGCTCTTCTTAACTGCAAATGACTCAGCATCTTCTATTAAATTATTTTAGGCAAGATTAGAGCAGTAAGAAAGAAGGAAAATAAGAGGAAAACCAGAAGAAAAGAGGAGGGAACCGTGAGAGAAAGAAGGAGAAAAGTAGAAGGAAAAACAGAAAGAAAAAAAAAAGAGGGGAAGTTGATGGAAAACCGAAGACAGCAGGGGGTTCAGCTAAATGATATGGCAAGTGTATTTGATTCCTTTATTCCTTGGCGTTGATTATTGATCATTCCTTCAAGTATTATTGTTCTAATACTTGCCTTATGTTAAATTCTTGCACATATTATCATGAAAACATGAGATATACTCAGCTGGCAAACTGAACCAGAAAACTGCAGCTGAACCAGCTTCTAAATTCAGCTGAACTAGTGATCAAATGATCACCAAACCGGCCCAAATTTGGTATACAACTAGCTTAATGTCTTATCTATGTCGTGACCAAATGGCTCATGAAAATGAGCGGGACCGGTCAGTGAACCGGGTCCATGAACAGCAAGAGATCTTACTGAACTGCATCAGGGTGCAGTTGGAAATCAGCCTCTGAACCGAGTCCGAACCGGGCTCCAAATTGGACAATCCGGCCATGATATAAACTTAAGTGCCTTAAGATAATATTCAAGTGTAAGCCTGAAAAATTTGACCCCGAACCGGTCAGGAACCGGCTACCGAAACAGAAGCCGAACCCAGCTGCATCAGAAAATACTGATGCAGAATTTTCAGACATACTTTTGACCTGAACTGGCCCAAAAATTAGCTTGGACCGGCCATGAACCAAACATATTCTTAAACTAGAGTCTCTTAGCTGTAATTAGGATCCTTGAACTGGTCTTGAAGTGGCCATAGAACCGGTGATAGCAGAACTGGTCCCTGAGCACCATTGCTGATTCTGATTTGGCAGGTTGGGTAAGATTAACTGAACCGGACCCGAATCAATTGATCCGGCAGCAGGCCCAGCCACAGTATCATGTACTAAAGTTGACCTACCTACCCGTAAACCAGCCATCCAAAATGCCTTAAAATGGATGCCGAACCGGACCCTTGAAGAACACTAGAACTGGTTCAGTACTCTGGAAACTGGTTTTGGAAGCTTGAGGAAATAAACCGAAGCGGCCCTAAATTGCTTGAATCAGCACCCAACCCGACCAAATTATTAAGTCCTAAGGTTAAACTATTCACCTATAAAATTTTGGCCAAATATACCTTCAGAACAGTGCTGAACCTGGCCCTCGAAGCTGCTAAATCCTTCCATTAGCCTTCTGGCACATGCTGGAATTAAGGCCGTAGACCAGTTCATCTCGGTTTTTAGACCGGATAAATTGGCACCCAAATATTATTAAGACAATATGGGATAATAATAAAATATTCATGGCAAATTAATAGCCGAACCGACCCTCGAACTAGGCCCGAGCCAATTAAATGAGCCGGCTAGCATGTTAAATTTCAGTTTACATATAGCGAACCAAATTATCAAACCATATTATAAGTATAGAAAAATTAATTGGACTGACCCACGGACCAATATTTAATTTAATTCCGAAGCGGGAACCGAGTCCTTCAGAAATTGTACTAAAAAGTTTGATTAAAGAAATTAACCGAGTTACCCTTGGAATAAAGTACCTAGTCGACAGCTGAATCAGTCAAATATATCACATGCTAAATCTGCATTTTAAGATATATAAGAAATTAAAGTTTAAGCCACTAAAACGAACAATGCATTGATTTCTGTTATAATTTACAGTTTATTACCAATTAATGTATGTTTCGATATATGTTTTGATATTATGAAAAGTTTGCATAATGATAAGTATGGTATGGAAGCTTGGTATACTCCAAGAATAATCAAAATTTTCTCCCGGAGTGGAGAAAATTAAAGAAAGAAGTATTTCGAACAAAGTAAAAGCTTCCATACGAAGTTATCAAGTTTGAAAAAAGAAGAAATTAGACTAAGGAAATTATCTCAGTGAGTAATATTCTCGGGCATGCCATAAATATTACAATGAAAACTCAAGGATTATCCTAGTCGTTTATTGTAGTTGGTGATATTCTTTGGCACGCCTTAGGATATTACAGTGGAAACTTGAGGACTGCCCCTCGGCCGTGGTGGCATTTTTATTATTTGGCCCAGTATACTGGGTTAAAAGTATACCACTCACCACAGAGTGTTGAATTGCGTAGATCTGTGCCTTAAATTGTGTGAAAGTATACACAATCATTTCCTCAATTAACCGCTCCGTTAGCTGGTAAGGCTTACTAGCCCTAATCCTTAAAGATAAATAATAAAATGACAAAGGATAATTAAGAATTAGAAAAAAAAAAAGTTCAAAAAAAAAAAGTCAAAAGCTCATACATGTTCCTACTCCTTTGATTTATATGTTATTTTAAGTATAAATATGTATGTCTTTACTTTTATCTGTACCTTACTGAATATTTGGCTCACTCACTTGCTATTTTTCTAACCCCTCAGATACAAGACACTATCTGGTATCGGGTGAATCAGGAGTAAAGACAGAAGATATTTAGGATCAAATATTAATGAAATTTAATATATTCGAAAGATTTTGTATTCCGTCTTGTAATAAATAAATATGTACTCACCATATTAATATTTGATGTTGGTCATTCAGTCATACTTTTGCAAATTATTATGAATATTATTAGTACTTCCGCATAATTGTATGGTAATGATTTTGATTTCTAGTAGTATCTCTATAAAATCCGACACCGTATTCAAGTCATATGGGTTTGGAGCCAATTGATATGGTATCATATGGATCCTGTGTATAAAAGGGATCTATTTATGGACTTATATATAGTATGATGTCTCATTAAGTGTAAATGAGGACGTGGAATGTCACGGAATCAATTGTGCCATCCTAGTCATAATATTGTAAGCCATGCAAGTTTAGACATAGCTGGCCAATTTGAGATTTCTTGGCACCATGTGAGATATCAGATGTTACCAAAAGAACACAGTTTACTACTATTATTATTATTTTCAATTTCTCATATCAAATTGTTGAGTCAAGTAGATAGGCATTCAGTCTGAAGCGGACGCATTTTTTCTTGACCTTATGCATATCACTCCAAAATATTAAGAGCCTATTTGTTTTGAAAGATCTAGAGGAAATAACATATATATATATATAAAGCATTTTCCTATGTTTGGTTATTGATGGTTCGGTAAACCTGGCATAGGAAGAAGACCCACGAATGAAGAAACAGGCTCAAAAAACGAACGTCCCAATTGGCCAAGACGGCTGGCGGTTAAAACTGGTCAGCCCAATTACGACGGCACACTTCATTGTAACTGGAAAAAACTATTTGGTATTATCCTTGTTCGTAGATGGTTGTCTCATCACCGTTTACCTCTATAAATACCCCTTCATTCTCAATGGAGAAGAGGCGAGAAAAATGACGGAAATGCCAACCAACCATCCATCCATAAGAGAAAAAGGACCCAGAAGAGAGGCCGGAGAGGAGAATTCAAAAGGAGGCTCTGTTGTCCAACCTTCCTGGAGCCATGTGCTCCATCCAGAAGGTCATACATAAGTAGTCCAACCCTCCATCCCAGGAGGTTTTGTCCTTTTTCAAGGGATCTCTCTCTCGTCCAGGAAGGCCCTGTCCTCCAATTCTTCCAGAAGCCATCTCTCCTCTCCCTCTAAGAGATCTTCAATTCAAGTGACCGGCCATCCCTCTAAAACACTCCAGTGATCCTTAGGCAGTCGTACAATCTACAACAATGCATCTAAGGTGCCCTTCTACGGGCACACCTCCAAGTCGCTCATCTACTAGACGTATATCTATGCCACCCCTCTGCAGGCACATCTCTAAGTTGCCCCTCTGCCGGGCGCTCTAAGTCGTTCCTCTGCAATTACACCTCTAAGCAGTCCATCAATTAGACGCATCCAAACGCTCAATCCACTGATAGATATATCTACACATCCTCTTTACATCTTTCTATTCTCTTGGAAAGACTTTTGGCTTGAACGCCGGAGGATAAACGGTGGGAACAATTTCTGTTATCCTTAGACCTCTTATTTTCAATTGTGCTGCTCAGATTTCAGGTTCAAGGATATGGAGACCAGATCCGCATCAGATTGACCCAACGTGAAAATCCAATTCGCGGCCCCCTAATCCGTAAGACAACCCGAATTCGTGGAGCACAATAGTTAGAAAGAAATATCTAATGGAAAATGAAAGAAATCGCAATATTAAGGGTTTATAACAAATTCTTTTTATTTTTCCTTGACAACCAAACAAGTAAAATACTTTATTACAATATTAAAATTGTTTCCAATGTGATTTTCCATTCACATCAAAATAAAATAAAGTGTTTTATTTCATTTTCTTATATTTTTTATTTTTTAGTAGAATCTTTCATTCAAATTTTCTAAGAACCAAATATGACTGTTATTATCACAAGGGAGGCAACATGATGTACATAAATACTATGTTATACAAAATTGATGCAAATATAACTTTATCAAAATGGTGGCTCAGCACAAGGCTTCCTGTACAGTGAATTTATGAGATATACATAGCTTTATCTTTATATTATAGATATGTCGTATTATACATATGAATCCCTGAATTTTATGTCATATTTGGCTTTACCGTTATTCCAAGACTCGCATTAAGCCACAAACCATAAATATCATACACTAAGAGAGAGAGAGGGAGACATTTATCTACCATCACCTTTTCTTATCCCTTTACAAACTCACCCCAATTGCCAAGACCTTTTTCTGATTCTTTATTCTCAGATGGCCTAACCTTCATTTTAAACTATTTACTATTATAAAGTTCAAATAACAACACATCTTAATAACATATGACTAAATATTTACTTTCATTTCAAACATTGAATTTAATTTTAAAATTTTTACACTTTCAAAAAGTTCTTTTCTTTTATTTATTTATTTATTTATTTTTTTGATAATTTGTGTTCACATACGACACTAAATGTTAATAATTTTTTTTTTGGCATAAAATGAAATAGGTATGGGAGTAAATTTTGAGAATAGAATTGGCCAAAAAATGTTGAGAATAGAAATGAAAAAAAAAAGTTAAATATGAGAATAATAATCCTTCCACTCAGCCCCACCCTAATCGCTCTACCTTTGAATTAATCCACATGCTATACAAGTCATATGCAAATAGGTTTGCCTCCATCTATTCCTTCTTCCTCCCATGCAGAAATATTTAACCATAAACATAAGAACTACTGCATCTCTCTCTCTCTAATTAAGGAGGTCATGAGTATAACATCAACAACCAAATAGTTCCTCATCAGTCAACAACTTGGCCTAGCTCTAAATTAGCAACTAGGACTTGACAGCAGTGAAGTAGAAAATTTGAAAGATGGTCATATCATCACAATGTGATCCACATATAGCTTTAGTACACTCAATAATTAAAATTTCCCACAGCAAATTAAATTTGCTTAGAACAGCTACCATTTTCAATACCAAGTATATGGAGTTGGAATTCGCTTAGAACAGCTAGCATTTTTAATACCAAGTATATGGAGTTGAAATAACACCAGGGAGCTTACGAAGCACACATAAAGAAATTGGTAAGGAAGGAAAACAGCCAAAATTGAAGGAAAAGAAAAGGGAAACATCACTCAAATAATGACTGTACTGAGTACATCTTACCTTTTCTAGAACTACAATTTTGGACTCTTTCACACTAGGCACACTTTTGTCTTATCTTTCTTTTTTTGGAGGGGGGAGGACGAGGGGGAGCTTAAGATATCATATGATAAACCACATTACAAAATCCAACTAAAATGGAAGGGAGCCAAAAATCCTGTCAATTAGTTAGACTAGAAAGTGAGTCACCTAGCATGCAGCAATTGCAAAAGTTATTGTGCAAACAGTTTCAAAAGATATCGAGAAAGTACTTACAAAAGTTCGGACAGAAGTTGAATAACTACTCACCTTAAACATTTAAGCTATTAGTAAAAGTTGAAACCCCAACAAGTTTGGTAGCACACCAACTTAACTCAAGATTTTAAGCTGGAGAATAAGGACTAAAGAATAAGTTATGTAACAAATACCATCACATGATTGAGATTGAAGCCTGAATTAAGAATAAATCAACCCAAAACTTCGTGTATAAAAATGAAGTTTTCTATGATATCAGATTTAGTTGTCTGACAACTAAATGCTGCCTGTGAGGTCCCAAGGATAGGTCTTAGGCTTTTAACAAGCACATTTGGGGAACAGCTTTGGTACACCATTCGAACATCAAATACAAAGGAATACTAAACAATGACTCTTCTAAATACTAGGAAAAATGTGGTGTATTTATAGAATCACTATTTGTATCCTTCTCTGTGAGATCCAAATTTAGCATTTCTTCAAAAATTACAGAAATGAAGATAAATTGAAGAATTAACTACCAGAATTTGCATGAGGATTTTCTACCTTACAACTAATATTGTATATACCAACATTAGTGCAATGAATAAATATGTGATCCCTAATTTAATAATCACTCACCAAAGGCCATGATGAGACTCTTGAAATACTCATGGAAAAAGACCATAACTGCAGAATAAAGCCTGGAAACATGTATAGTTCTTATATCTGAGCAAACTGCAAATTGTTGGAGCAGTGTGGATCATTTTGAGTTTGGAGCTAAGTGTGCAATATTTCTAGCACACATTTAAGAAAGTACAGTAATATTCCATGAAATATTTGACAAATTGAGTTGATTGTTGAAATTAGGAACACATTATGCAATTGTTCGAACACATTTAAGAAAGTGCAGTAATTTACCAAGAAACACTACCTTAAGACGAAATCGAGTAATGGAGATGTTATATATAGGTTAACAAGGGTTGGCCAAAATGGAGTTTATGCATTTCTATTAGCATTATTGTAAAAGACCTCTGTAACTAAAAGGAAATTCTATAGGATTTCTGTAACATCAACTACGGTATTTCGATTGGAATGTCAAGCAATAAAAAAGCAACATTATAAAAAAGGTGAAGTAACTGGTATAAGGCTGTCAATATCATGAGACAATAACACTTAGCAGGATATGGAGTTAAAGGTTTATAGTAGACTAGGCAAGCCAAAAAAAGAACATGCAACAAGGTATTGTATAAAGGATTTGATTGCATAAACATTCAGAAGACATTGACTTGAATTGAGTAGGAAAGCAATAGAGAATCCAGATAGCAAACCTTCCCTGATAGACTTGGGGCATTGTTGATACTGATGACAATGTGTTACAACCATCAGCACATATTGACAAAATAATAATAATAGTAATAACAACAACAATAATAATAATAAAACTTTGAATCCTCATATGCAATTTAGAAAGAGAAAGGGTTAAGTCTATTTGAATGTAGATTGGAGTTTGATCATCTGTGCACACTAGCCCCCCAAACCCCCACCAAAAAAAAAAAAAAATTGTTTGCATCCAATGTAGGAGATAGTTGACTTAATTCATTCTAAAGTAACCAATTGAAGCAATTTGAACAGGATGGAGTCCATTCAATACAATAGTTAAGACTTGAAAGAAGCAATCCAGACAGCTGCACTTAATCAAAGAGTCCATATTAAATAGCGGATATAATCACTCTTTGGCCTACTACTACTACCATTCATGTCTGTAGATTGTGTAATATATACTAGTCAAAAGTTTCGTGTACTTGCATGTCTTTTATGAGCCATGCCAACAAAAGACAGAAAAAGACTACATCATACCTAAAATGTCCTCAATTGCCAGTCCAAGAGTAGTAGAATCAAGTTCATCCTCAGTAATAATCCTTGAGCCTGCTAAATCTGCCATCAATGATGCATTTTTGAACTGATGTCCTTCTTCAACATTTGGTGAAGGTATCTGCAAATTTCATCAGATGTGATCTCTAAGGCAGTATTTTAAAATTTTCACTGTTAGAAATAACTGAAAACAGTCAGAGTGCTCATTTTTCAAGCATGGGGTTCTCTATACTAAGAAAAAAAGGAAGTATTTTCACGCAATTAGGGATAAATTCCACTAACACAACAATTATTCCTATTATTGTTTTGAAGGTAAATAACTTTTGTGTGGGAAAAATAGAGAAATATCAGCATACATTATAATTGGTTAGAAAGAGACAGACCGTAATGGTCATTATATCTGCATAATACAGGTAAAACAGGATAAGGCAGTGGCTCTACTATGTCAATTCCCACATGACTCGGAAAATTTAAGTTGCATGTAGAACTACGTACACACACAGCACCAAGGCATAACCATCAAGGGAAAATCTGACAAATGACACCACAACTTAGTATTGAGCGACCCACATCAAATTGCCAGACATGCATCCTTTCGGTACTGTAACTGCCCAACTTTATATGGTCCTTAAAAAGTTTGTGCCATTCCCATTGCTAAATATACCATATTAATTATACAAAACTATGTTACTACTCTATCACTAGTGCGTCATAACCCTGCAATGTAAAATATTTATCTGATTGATCATCAAGCTGCAAACATATACTTAAACTTCTCCCGAGCAACCAGTTTTCACACAAGTGTTTTTGGAAAGTCTAGAGGAAACAAAATAATTTTTACAGTCAAGCTTTTATAATAGCTTGCAACATATTTTTCAGTTTTTACCTGCTAATTAGTTACAGTTTCTGACTATTGTGATTTGCAGTTATAGAATTAAAGGTTTTTCTCTTCTGGAGAGTGCAGCAATAATTCATAATATCCATGCAACGTCTATACTTGGGCCTTGAAAATTCCATGGTAGTAGTTGTCACAAATCACCTTCCCACCACCTACATCCGTGAATACTTATGCCAAATAATATATATACATAATTAATATATATAATACACAGGATCCATATCATTACCACATCCATAAGTGACGCCAACACTATATGCATAAAAATACAGTGTCAGATTTTACGGAGATGCTTACTAGGAACCAAAATTTATTACCATAAAATTTGCGAAATTATAACTAATAACCATAATAACAATTTGCAGAAGCATAAACTCATGTTCATTCCATTACAAAATCCATTACATGCTCTCATACATATACTACATTCCATCAAAATAGAGTAAACAGATCAGCCTAACATTCCTATCTTTACTCTTGCTCATCTGGTATATACTTCTAGTCGCCATTTGAGGGGTTAGAAAACGGCAAGAGAGTGAGCAAAATACTCAATAATGCACAAATAAACAAAGACATACATATTTATACTTAGTAGACAAATACAGATATCAAAGGAACATGATCCATATAAAACATATATGAACTTTTAACTTTTATCTTCTGAGTTTTTATTTATTATCTATCTTTGGGGACTAGGACTAGTAAGCCTTATCAGCTAACGGAGTGGTCAATCGAGGAAAGGATTGTGTATACTTTCACACAATCTAAGGCACAGACCCACACAATTCAACACCCCGTGGTAAGCAGTATGCTTTTAACTCAACATACGGGGCCAAATACAGAAATGCCGCCAAAAGTAGCCCCACGGCCGAGAAGCAGTCCTCGAGTTTCTACTGTAATATTCTAAGACTTGTCAGAGAATATCACCCGTTGAAAATGATTCTTTAGTCCAATTTCTTATTCCATGCTGAAAACTTTATATGGAAGCTTTTACATTATTCATAATTCTTTTCCTTATTTTCCTCTAATTTGGGAGAAAATACTTATTCAAATGGAATTTACAAAGTTTCCATATATTTCTCTTAATATCGAACATACAATCATAAATTGTGGTACTTTAACAAATAGTAAATTATAATAGAAAATGATGCATTTTTTCGGTTTCTTAGCTTAATCCTTAATCTTTTTACATGTGTTAAAAATTCAGATTTAACACATGTTATACTCGGCTGACTTGGTTGTCGGCTATGTAATTTGACCCTGGAATTGACTCGGTTAATTCCTTTAGTTAATTTTTAGTATGATATCCTAAGGATTCGGTTTCCGGTTTGGGACCAAGTTAAGGGTTGGTCCGTGGGTTGGTCCAATTTTATTTTTCCACCCTTATAATTTGGCACGATGAACTAGTTAATTCGACATGTTAGCCGGTTCATCCGGCTGGTTCAAGGCTCAATTCGGGGACCAGTTTGGGTCTTAATTTTTACTGTGAATATTTTATTATTATATTATATTAACCTAATAAATTTTCGGGTGCCAGTTCATCTTGTTTGACACCCAGAACTGAACCGGTTTAGTGACCCTAATTCCAGCACATGCTAGAAAGCTGTTTGGCAGCTTCTAAGTCCCGGGAAAGTATTCTTTCGAAGGTATTTTTGGCCACAATTTTATAGGTCAATAGTTCAACCTTAGTACTTGTTAATTTGGCCGGGTCGCGTGCTGGTTCAACCGGTTCCAAGCCGGTTTGGTTTATTTCTGCAGGCTGCCAAATTCAGCATCAAGGATGTTAAATCTGATCGGGTCCAGTGTAGGAGGCCGGTTCAGTACTCGTCTCAGAGAGTTTGAGATGGCCGATTAACTAGTAAATAGTTTATCCTCAGTAGATTATACGTTGGCTGGGATGGCTGCCGGTTCAGCCGAATTGGGTCCGATTTAGTCTCTGTTTCTTAACTTGTTCATTCAACATCAGCAGAAATGCTTAGGGACCAATTCTGTTATTACCGGCTTTATGGTCAATTCTAGACCCGTTTTTGGCTGGTCCAAGGAATCCTACAAAAGTTAAAAGACTCATGGTTAAGATTATGTTTGGTTCCTGGCCGGTTCAAGTTAATTTCTTAGCCGGTTCTGATGCGGACATCCAAGACAAATATTCACTTTTATTTGCCTTCCAAATTAGCTGTGATTTTATTTTTCATTTATTTGATTTTATTTGATTTCCTTTTTTACTTTTTCAATTATTTGATTATGATTTTGTTTCCAATTTTTTTTCACATTAGATTTTCTATATAAGAATCCCTAAGGCTATTGTTTGGAGGACAATTGATTGATTAATGAATGAGTATTTGAGAAATTGATTGCAATTGAAAAATTGTGCTTTCCTTCCTCTCTCCCCCTTAGTTTGATCCCTTTCTTGTCTCTACCACTCTAGTCTAATTGCTTGTCTTTATCCCTCTATTCTTCTTCTCTCTACTTTCACCCTCCCCATACATCAAATTAGTATCAGAGAAGTCACGAATCGGGTGTCCCGAATCTTCGTCTTCATTCTCTGTCTTTGTCTTCGCCCTCGTTCTTCTTCGTCTTCGTCGCTTCATCAGATTTGTTCTCTACATCATCTTCTTCGTCGGCATTCGTCTTCGTCGTCACCTTCATCGCCTTCATCGCCGTCACCGATGCCATCGCAGTCACCGCCTGAGAGGACCATCGGGCACTGAGCAGCCACGCCTCTCTGCTCCCTCTCTGTCTCTGCGTACTTTGAGGCCGAGGAAGGTCAAGCAAACAGGAGGCGCGTGATTTACACAAAAAAAAAAGGAAAACAGTAACTGAGGAAGAAAAGAAAAAGGAGAAAAAAAAAAGAAAGAAAAAAAAAGAGAGAAGAGAAAAAAAAGGAAAAAAAAAATCAAACAATAGCAGATTTCCGTCCAATCTCAAACAAGTGGGTCAGATGTTCTCCAAGGCAGTTTCAACAAGCTAGTCAAATCATCTCCAGGTGATGTTTACCAGGGAGGGCACTATTCATCGCTTCCTTGTCCGTTTGGTTGGTCGTCCAGAGTCTGAGAATGCTTGGATTTCTCGCGAGACACTACAGCAGCTCGACCCAGACCTCTTGAAATTCTATCAGAGCCAGTAGGATTGCACTTCTTCAGGCCCTAGTCAACTTTCTTCCGGAGATCTCGATCGCTCTGTCAGCTTTCGACCCCCTCTTACTCGAGTCTATTACCGTCGCCGACGGGTTGCCCAGCCACTCAACTTGTGGTTGAAAAGTTGATTACTGACGTTTAACTCGCCGGGGTTGAGTTCCTTCCACCCGGGGAGAATTGATGCGGACATCCAAGACAAATATTTACTTTTATTTGCCTTCCAAATATGAAGATTCGCTTTTATTTGCATTCCAAATTAGTTGTGATTTTATTTTCATTTATTTGATTTTATTTGATTTCCTTTTTTTACTTTTTCAATTATTTGATTATGATTTTGTTTCCAATTTTCTTTCACATCGGATTCTCTATATAAGAATCCCTAGGGCTATTGTTTGGAGGACAATTGATTGATTAATAATTTGAGAAATTGATTGCCATTGAGCAATTGTGCTTCCCTTCCTCTCTCCCCCTTGGTTTGATCACTTTCTTGTCTCTACCCCTCTAGTCTAATTTCTTGTCTTTACCCCTATATTCTTCTTCTCTCTACTTTCACCCTCCTCCCCACATCAAATTGGTATCAGAGATAAAATTTCTATCTTTTTGCCGCCAGCAACACCTTTCCGCACCCAATAACCGGCCACACAACTTCCTGCCACCAACTGCCCACCTTACCACCACCACCAGTGTCCCGCCACCCTACAAAGCTCTTCTATGCATCTGCCGGCAAGTCCATCCCCACCACCACTGCCTCCTCTTATACTGTCAAATAAAAAAAAATTTGTTTGTCTCAGTAGAAAAAAAAAAGAAGGCAGAAGAAAAAGCAGCAGGCACAGAAGCAGAGAGTTGTCTCTTCTTCAATCAACCAAGGAGGTAGCACCAGTCGAAGCAGCAGTCACGCCGACGAAGCCATTGCAGCCAGCGCCGCTGCCACAACCAGAGGAAAAGCCCACATCCCCGCTAACCACCACAACCACCAACACTCCCGTACCCACCCAGTTACGCCAAACCTTGCCCAAACCCAAACCCAATTCTACCATACTACGAACCGACCCGAAACCGTAAATGACTACCTTCATCAAGCGACCCGAAACCAGGAACCCTAACCGGAAGCCTGCGCCACAGCCCGCCCCAAAAACCCTAGCCTCCACCTTCCTTAAGAAAAAAAAAAAAAACCGAAGGGAGTAGAAAGAGAAGTCACAAATCGGGTGCCCCAAATCTTCGTCTTCATCGCTTCATCAGATTCATCTCCTCCTCATCTTCTTCGTCTGAGTTTGTCTTTGTCGTCACCCTCTTTGCCGCCTTCATCGCCATCGCCGTCGCCGTCGCTCCCACCTTCACCGCCGTCGACGTCATCGGACTGAGCGAGTGCTGCCGTCGGGCACTGAGCAGCCGCGCCTCTCTGCTCCCTCTTTGTCTCTGCATACTTTGCGGCCGAGGAAGGTACAGCAACAGAAGGCACGTGATTTACAAAAAAAATATAAAAAATAAAAAAGGAAAACAATAACTGAGGAAGAAAAAAAAAGGAAAAAAAAAGAAAAGAAAAGAGAGAAAAAAAAAGAGACAGAGAAAAAAAAGAAAAAGAAAAAAAAAGAGAGAAAAAAAAGGAAAAAAAAAAACAAACAATAGCAGTTTTCCGTCCAATCTCAACCAAGTGGATCAGATCATCTCTGAGGCAGTTTCAACAAGCTGGTCAAATCATCTCCAGGTATGTTTATTCCATCTTCTTTTGAGTAGCATATTTTGTTTATCTTCAATAGTATTTAGTTTTATCTACGTATGCCATTTTATTAAAAAAAAAAAAAGCGTTCACGCCCTCTCATTACCATTTGACACACTCTCTTGCAATTGATTATCGCTTTATAATTTTAATAGATTAGCAACACTAGTTTGCCTAATCGGAACCATACAAATCTCACAAAAAAACAAACATTTGAATTGACTCAATTGTTTATTGATCTCAATTCTGTTTGGTGTTGTATGCATTTGCGAAGTGGTCGAATTATTTACCATAATACCCTTGATCTAAGCATGGACTCTAACCAATTTGAAACATTGAGTCA
>JAOVVI020005100.1:0-16872 GCA_028571085.2 Nepenthes alata
CCCTCAATTTTTCATGGATTCCTTGATTACTTTGGCTCAGTAATCAAGATTTCCTATATTTTAGAATCTGGGTTGTCACAATCCCCATCCGGCCTCGAAACAATATTATATTTACTCAATCCATAAATCCCTGCGAGAAAAAGATCTAACCATAATACCAAATATATCATAACAGAAATTGCATATAATTTATCAAGCAGCCCAAAATCCTGAATTATGGAACTCAAAATTACATAAATCCAGTATAGTACATAAAATCTAAATAACCTGCAATACTACAAATGTAACTAAACAACAGTCTTTAACAATCTTTAGTCTATATCCTATAAGAATTCATTGCCCTCTAATCTGGAAGGGATTTTGAAAATATTCACGAATGTAAGTTTAACACTCAGTAAAGTACACACACACATATATACATGATATATGAATATACATAAGTAAAACAGATTGAAGGACAAAAAATCATAAATTATATGTGAAAAATCCAAAATGCCCAACTTTTTAATAAATACATTCCAAATCATAATTTCATACAAATAGTCCAGAATATATAAATATGAAAAACATACAACTCGTATAAAGAGTATCAAAAGACCAAAACATGTGAAAACATAAGAAAATTGAAACATGTCAAAACATATGAACCAATGATTGGTTATTCACACACCGACTAATCAACAGGGCAACATTGAAGAGTGGGCTATCCATATTCCCGGTAACTTTAAATTGATAAACTATTATTTAAGATTCATAGACGAGCTATCTGCATTGCCTATTGACGAGGCTAAACACTACTTTCTTTTATCCATTCATGGATGGTAGGTGCGTTATTCAAGTAAGCCTAATAGATTAGGACATGTCTGAATATAAATCGTCAATTCTCTTACAATGGTTCTTAATTTGTCAAATGCAGGATCCTATGACAAAAATACAAAATATTTTCACCCTTTGAGAAAAGTACAAACTCAAATTATAGTACAAAATAAAGCCATCATAAATACTTGTATTCAAATTATTTGCAAGGTCAAATACTCAAATATTTCATAATTTTCTTTACAATATTTTGATATAAAGGCATAGTTCTTCAAAATTCCTGTGTTTCGTAAAAACAAGCAAAATTTTTAAATGTTGATTAAACCTAGCAAATCTCGAAATGTTCGGTGAGATACATATATATGTAACAATATTCAGAAGTAAAAAGGATAATATACATGTACATTTAGATAAGAATCGAAAGTAAAACCATAAGTTTTAAACAATAGACCAAAGATGGGTTTAGATATAGTTGCTTTAAACCTCAGATTTACCAAATTTGACACGAAATAGATCCAAAATCCCTTTCCTTCTCTTTCTTTTTCTTCTTCTTCCATTCTCTTTCTCTCTCCTCATTTTCCTATGCAAATGATGGAAATCAACGAAGAAGGTTTATATACCCAATCGGCACATGAGTGCCGGTTAGGCGCCATACTCAGCCACATGCACACACGAGCACTGCATCAGGCGTGACCCATTTTATCCAAATCACACACGAGCACCCCATATGCATCCCTCAAGCTCGACATTTTTCCTAAAAGACACACGAGTGAGCCATCATACACATCTCATGTGCAGGGAACATTTGCACTTGCACCGATCAGGCATTGATTCTGTTTCCTCAAAATTTAATTTTTCTCAAAGTTTTTATTATATAATTATTTTTTGTATTAGCCTAATGCATAGTAATTATGACATCATGACAAAAATACGAAAATTAGGTGTTACAAAGCCAACGATAAAATATGTGATGACTGGGAGGTGATGATCCCTATCCAAAGTTTATATTTCCTATGACCGTCTACACTTTCCTGAAACAAATAAAAAAAGGAAATAGATTCAATATGTCCTTTAACGTGGGTCTTGCTCAACATGTTGATCTCTGCACAGCATGAAATTTTATCAACTTTTTGGTTTAGCTATGATGCATATACCTGCATGCTTATCATGGTAAAGATGTGATAATTAATAATGTCCCTTGTCTCAGGGATTAGAACATTTTCGACAAGCTTTAGAAATATACCCTCAAAACTTAGCTGCACAATATGGGCTTGCTTCTGGGCTGCTTTTGATGTCAAAAGAATGCATCAATACCGGTGCATTTGCATGGGCAGCATCTCTATTGCAGGTTCAGGAGGCTTCACTCCAGAATACACAATTAATGTTTTGAGCTTTTTATATTTTCTTCTGATGAAGCACACACTTGTCGAATATTTTCTCATGTTGCAGGAGGCATCAGAAATTGTAAAAGCATGCACTATATCAGCTGGGAATATATCATGTATTTGGAAGCTACATGGTGATATTCTGGTATACTGTATTCATTCTTCTAGTCTTGGTTGCCATGTTTTTATCATTTTAAATTCATAGGAATCCTCCTTTATGTATTTATGGAAAGGTTGAAGGGAGACAGATTTTCTCTTTTTTTGTGTAAGTATGTGGATTTGTTGATCGCAAGAACATATCATCCATTTATGGTTCATTTTATTAGATCTCTTACTTTCTTTGTCAATCTATGTTGCTCTAATTAATAAATGCAATGACTTCAATTGTCCTTGTTAGCTTATGTATGCAAAATGTTTCCCGTGGATGGAGGAAGGAAGGATTCCAGAGGATGATGAGGATATTTTCACTACATTGTTGTTTAACTGGAAAAGGACGTGCTATTTGGCTGCAGAGTGTGCCAATACTTCTTATCAACGGGCAATGCATTTATCTCCATGGCTAGCAAATGTGTACACTGATGTGGCAATAGCTGTAGATATGATTTTTTCTTTAAAAGAGAGCAGTAAGAGTGATTTGAATGCTTGGTATGATGCTGTCATAAAGTATACTGCTGCTATTATCTTATGTCTGATATATGATAAATACACTTGCCAAATTAATCACCAGGCAGCTACCTGAGAAGATGTCAATAGGAAGCTTGTTACTTGAAGGTGACAATACGGAATTTTGGGTGGCACTGGGATGCTTGTCTGGTCATAACGCATTGAAACAACATGCATTCATCAGGGGACTGCAATTGGATGTATCTCTTGCTGTTGCTTGGGCATATCTTGGGAAGGTATTTTCTTGAGTAGCCATTCTGGATTTTTCTTTCTAGAACATCACATGGTAGATCATGGATCAAGAGGAAGGTACTACTTGCTATTTTTTTCCTTCAGTGTTTGGTATTTAATAAACAAATTAAACTTGCTATTAAGTTGATCCATGCATTCGTTAGAGGAGAATAGATGTTATTTGGTTGCGATTATGCATAAGTTAGCTGACTAAACTTAGAATATTCAATGAAACTTGGCAATAAAGATAGAGGAAGATAAATATAAGCTCATCAAAAGCAAAAGAAAGGTTATAGGTTGTGTTTATAAAACTGATAATATTTAAAAAAGCTAGTATGAAGAATGAAAACTAATAATATGATATTTAAAAAAGCTAGTAAGAGAGAGATGTGATGAAACTAATTGATAAACTATTCAGTATAAGGAAGTAGAAGTTAGACTTGGTTGATGATATCAAATTAAACTATAATATGGCCATAATTTTGGAATCGGGAATTTTTCAATGGTTTTGGCATTTGGTCTTTTGGTGTGAAATCTTTATGATATCTACATTTTTATGTATTTTCATGGGTTTAATATTAGTTTGTTAGTTAAATTGCATGTTCCCCTGCCCTCCTTTTTGGTCTCCCCCCTGATTTTATTTTTTTACTGCCAATTTCTTCTCTCCTTTATCCTCCTTTCCCTTCTCATCCTGTTAAGTCTATTTGCTAAGTTATAAGAAAAAAAATAGGCATCCAATCACTAGTTTGGTGATTGTCTGTTATGCTGGAGGAATATCCGACAATGCTATGTAGCTATTGTGTAGATCAGTCAGCAAAAATTATCGGAATGAAAGGGATAGACATGGATTATTGGGATTTTTGCTAGGGGTGTTTTATGGTCGGTTTCAGGGAAGACAGGAAGTATGTGGTAGGATTACACATGCTTTTAAGGAATTTAATGAGATATGATAACTAGCTTAGGGACCAGATGAGGAGATACTATATATATATATATTTGCAATCACGTGAGGCCTATTGCCTTGGGCTTTGCCTGAAGCAATACCTTGAGCCTAAATACCACTTGTTAATAACTGAAGGAACATGATAGGTATAAGAACCACTGAAGGTACTAAAGAAACTAGTACAAGTCCTTACCGATTTGTTTTCTTATGAATGAATTTAACATGTGCCAGGTAAGGTCTGGATTTACCGATTATGTTGTATTCATGGATGAAATTCGAAAAGTCAGTCAAAAAAATTGGAATGTGGCAAGTCTTTGGGTATCTAATCAAGATTAGTAGAGTTGAGATTCAATAGCTGTAGTAAATCTAGGTTAGAGTTATAACTGATGATCAACACTTTCTTTTTCATTGATATTTCAACTGAATTAGGGAGTAGAAAGAGGAGAAAGGGGGCCTAGGAAGGAAGGGATTATATCATCAGTTGGAGAGCAGTAAGCAAGAACTTCAGATGGGGTGGTTTTTTGAAAAGAAGAGGAGGTGGAGAAAGCAAGAGAGAGTGAGGGCAATAGAGGTGGGGTGGGGTGGGGGTTTGGAAAATTTTATTTCAATGGGTGCAAGGAAAGCATCTCCAAAATACAAAACTGTTGCTAACGGCACCTAAGATGTATATGTCAAAATATAATCATAAGAATTCAGCAGTCAAATGCAGTAGCTCTGGATGAGAGTTAGGAAAATGATCCTGATTACAGTAGAAAAGGAGAAGCAACCAACACAACTGGAAATCTAACATTTCGCCTTATTGGAGGCTGGTATGGTTCTTTTCCCTGCAAAGTAATAGGAACGTGTTTGTTAGTACCCTTTCCATCATGAGAGGCTGCTAGGTAAAGAAATTTGATGGCGGACAGTATGGTCACCTAGGGATTTATTTGGCTAAATTGGATTGTGAATTATTGTTTTTTTGTGGCATTGCCATGTTTCCTAGTTAGCATGGATATGAATTTTGAGTTTGATGGGAATCTATTGGGGTTGGGGGCCTTTGATTTTGAGTTGTGACACCTTGGCTTGGGAATAGTTTCATCCTAGGAAATAAAGAGAAGTTATTTTTCAAAGTTTTCATGGATTTTCCCATTAATTCACAGACTCTTTACAATAATCAGGGTGCTTTCCTGTAGTGTGTTCAAGAGTTTTTTCTCTTTTGAACATATAGTAGAACATATTTGCTATAGCAGCTCTTCTTAAACCATAGAAAATTTTACTTTGAATTGGAGTCACTGTGGTTTAGACTCCAGAGTTGATAGTGAAATTTATGGAAATTTAGTTCAAGCTTGGTTTTATCTGCTGAGTAAAGCTGTCAAAGTGCAGTAGGTAAAATGAAATTAGAAAAAACGACCTTGATGAGGGAAAAAGGTCAAAGAAAGGGAAAAAATTGTCCTTCAACATCTATGAAGGCACTCCTTATATATGTATCTGAAACACCCGTGCAGAAAAAAAAAAGGAAAGAAAGAACAGTTGCCTCTTTGGATAATATTGATATTGTCCTTTTTTTGTCATGTTGTAAGCAAAGTTTTGTACATATTTCATGCTTTGTATGCACCATATTTGTGATCATGTTCACCGTACTCCTGGAGCTAACATGATTCATAAGATGACTTTATGATACGGGAAATAACAGCAGGCTCCTAATTCTTACATTCTTCAGCTATACAGAGAACTAAATGAAAAACAATTAGCTAGACAGGCATTTGACAAGGCCAGAAGTATAGATCCTTCTCTTGCTCTACCATGGGCAGGCATGTCAGCTGATTTGCATGCTAGGTGACTGCTATGCCTTTTCACTGTCAATTATCTATATTTATGTGGCATATTAACATGATCCAATCATTTATATTGGGCCATCATGTCATCACAGGGAGGCTGTATCAGATGAGGCTTACGAGAGCTGCATGCGAGCTGTTCAGATAATGCCCGTAAGCTTTTTGGTCCATGACAGCATCCAAATTTATTGATTTTGGTGCACAAGCTCTCAGTTGTAATGTTTTGTAAGTTGCCATAATATAATACAGAATGCTATAGAAAATTATAACATGACTGTATGTACTATATGACTATGGGATTCTTCATTAAGTTACATTGTATCACACTCTGTTACACAATTTCTGCCCTTCTTCCCAAAAAGTTGTCTGGTTGATATATTTTGAAACTCATGCCCATGGATCTTTTGCAAGGCAGCTGGCTGAGTTTCAGATTGGTCTTACAAAACTTGCTGCAGTTTTGGGTTACCTTTCATCATCACAGGTATGACAATATTTTCCTGAAGTTGAGCTCTGTTTATTTGGAAATATTATCTAAATTTTATCAAAATGTTGTCATAGGTGTATGGAGCCATTTGGCAGGCTGTGAGGCGCGCACCTTATTATCCAGAAGCCCATAATCTGAATGGTTTGGTTTCTGAGGCACGATTTGATTATCCAACTGCGATTGCTTCTTATAGGTTAGCACGCCTTGTTATGAGGACTTCTACATGCGGCATACCAAAATCTCACTTGACTGATGTTTCTATGAATCTGGCCAGGGTACTTAGTAAGGTATGTCTCTCTCACTCGTTCACGGGAAATGGACACCTTGTTTAGCATTTTTTTTTTTGTTAGCAAATGGTCATGCTTACTGCAGGCAGGGAATGCCCTTGATGCTGTGCAAGAACTTGAAGGTCTGAAGAGCGAAGGTTTGTGTCATCATAAGGAATTATCTGTTATCTTATTTCATTTAATCTTAAATGGAGCTTTGTCCATGAGGAAACTTTATTGAGGAACAGCTTGTCTCCTTTCTTATGTTATCTTAAAGGTTTGTGGCAACATTCTTGTTTGATTTTGTTTGCTTAATTACTTTGTTGTCTATTTAATATTCCAGGTCTGCTTGATGTAGAAGGCCTGCAGATATATGCATTATCATTATGGCAACTTGGCAAGAATGAGCTGGCCTTGTCTGCTGCCAGAGAGTTGGCCACACTTGTTTCAACCATGGGGCATTCCTCAGTAGCTTCCTCTATCAGTCTAATTTGCAATCTTCTGTATCACATTTCTGGAATGGAATCAGCAATTAACAGCATTTGGAAAATGCCCAAGGAACTGCTTCAAAGTTCTAAAGTTAGTTTTGTAGTATCTGCTGTTCATGCTCTTGTTCCAAGTAATCATCTGGAGTCAGTCGTTTCAAGTAGTCGTTATTTACTTTCTTCACATGAAGAGATCACAGAAATGCATGTTCTCATTGCACTGAGTAAGCTGGTGTGTCTCCTAGTTATAATGTTTCATTGAGATCTTCTTGCTCTATTCTGGATATCTACTAGTTTGTGCTTCCTGGAAATAAGTTAAACTTGTACTGCCGATGACTAATGCAGGTTAAACATGGTTCAGGCACTGCTATTGAGATGCAAAGTGGTGCTTGTCATCTTAGAAAGGCCCTTCATATGTATCCTAATAGTACTTTGATAAGGTATATCTTCTATGTTTCTGAATAAAAAGTGGATTTATGTTTGCAAATGTATGTATGTGTGTGTGTGTGTATCCAAATATGCAAGAGTATGTATATTTTAATGATTAACTCAAAAATCTACTCACCTTGATATTTGCATTAAGATGTTTCAGAGTTATTGTGCTGGTTTTGTTCTGAGAAAGTTTGTCCAGTTGTAACAGATTTACTGACCCCCTGCTTCCACAAGCTGTATTGTGATTTGCAATAACAACCCCTTATTGAATAGTGGGACTATTTCCATATTGTGTGCCAAATCACATGTACCACACCGTGATTTGGGAAACTATTTCCTCACAACCATCATGAATCTATGCCTGAATAATTCTGCGTTCTTATTTTTGAATTAATGGAATGAGCATTTAGCAATGTATAAAAAAATGGTTCAATTTAACCATTTCAGGTAAATTTGCACGACCTCTGCCATCTGACTACAAAGTTTGCTGCTCTAAACTAAGTGGTAGTGTGGTACAGGTTCTTTTCCTTTGAGAAAATTAGTGATACAAAAGGTTTTAGTGTTTATTTATGACACTTTTAAATTGAGAGGAATATATTGGATTATTTTCTTGTAGTCGATTCAGGAACATTATATTGGTTCTTTATTAGTTTTTTCGCATGCCATTTTGCAGGATGAATGGTATATTTTAGATGCATTTATGTAGTCCAACCATGGAATTTTCACCATTTTATACTCTCTGGAAGTAATTTTCTGTGGTTCATTCTTGTTGGATTTTTCCATGATTATGAGACCCAAAAGCAGATTTTTTTTCCCTCTATGATCAAAAATTTCTTGTAGTACCTTTTTAACATGCAGTCAATGCACAATAAAGAAATTGGTGTCAATTATAGTCTGCTCTTAGGCTATTATGGAGATATGTTTCTATTTTTTTGGCTGGTACTTGGTTCTTGCATGAAATTGACGGTGAAGAACAAATAGCTGGAAGCTATCCCTTTTGACTTTTGAACAATTTCATGCTACTTTTATATAAATTTGGGACAAAATGGATGCTGGATTCCTTTGACTTGCTCTATAGGTCTTTTCCCTTATTTTTTATTGCCTTTTGTCCCAAACATAGTAGCATTTTAGACAAGTATGTACTGTATCATCTCATAACTTCTTGGAATACAGTATAATTATTATCATGTAAATCCTAGTTTGCCGGAAATGTCCACTTCCTAGACTAGTTACAATGGGAAACAAAAGGTGTTGTGGTTATTTTGCATGTGTCAGCATTAATTCATAACTGCTTACATTTGGACTGATGTTGCTGATACTTGTGGCCGCAAAAAGATAAGTATATCCTTTAGTTTATGGCCGAAAAGACTAGAATTGGTTAATTACGCCCTAATCTGACAGACAAAATGATTGCATAAGAGCTAAGGAGTAGAACTTACCTTCTAGGCTCTTTTATCTGCCTTTGTTGAAAGAGCTTTTTGAAGCAACACTTGAATCAAAGAAAATTGAAAAGATAACATACCATTATAAAGTAACCAGTTTCTGGAAATGGTTATAAAAGCTGGAGGCTGCAGAGATAGCTTCTCATCGTTGGAAACAACAACAAATTTCCTTCTGGCCAGCCTTGTTAACCATCTTTGCTTTGGATTTCCAAACTTTCATTTGCAAGCTGTGACACTGAATTTTTTGTAAGGATTTCCGGAAATTATAAAATGCTTTGATGATGAACTGAGCATATGGTAGGGGTGACCAAAATTGAGGAAGGATCATATTGGGCTTATGGAATGAATAGTAGTATTGGGCTACCTATATTGCCACAATATCATAGTATGTCTCTATATGGCAAATTTATCACCATATATGAGACGATATTCAAAATATATGTTAATATAACTACTTTTTTCGTGCATATATATCTGTTGATATTTGCCCATGCAAGTTACTGAAAAAGATAGGTCCAATATAGATATGTATTATCCGACACGATTGATACCGATATGACTACAATTAATATCAATATTTTCATTTATGATTGGGCTATTTATAGAGACGTAGGCGGCCAGTTTCTGGGGGTCCAACCTAGAGTCCATAATTGTCTATGGTCGTTGGATTTTAAGGAATGTGATCATAACAATCAGTAATCACTCTTTTACCACCAAGACATTTCGTTTTTTGGGAATTCAAGCCATATTATGTTCCGCTTGGTCCTTGCTTTCTATCATATACCATCTTCATGGCATGAATGCTCTTTGCGGCCTCCAGGGAGACATGGCTTTTGGGTGCCATTTGAACTATGAATTAATTTCGGGTGTGAACAGTATGGAAATGGTTTACTCTTTTATTATTCATCTGTTTACTGTAGCCTTTTGTTTCACTATATCTGAGACGTATGACTGCTTGCAGAAACTTGCTCGGTTATTTTTTGTTGTCGGGTGGACAATGGAATAGTGTTCATGTTGCCAATAGGTGCCACACCACAACTCCTGGCCATTCAAATGAAGAAGGTTTAAGGTCAGGACCCGAGATCTTTGGTGCTGAAGTTGTTGCTTGCCATGCCACAGGTAGCTGCAACTTAAACTTCTGTTTTCCGACATGTAAATCCCATGGAAAGCGGGGAGCAGCAGCAGTTCAGCAAATGCAGAGGTATTCTCAATTGCGTTCTGGGAATCTTGTAATTTAATAATGAGATACCCGTTAAGCCCGTCTACCATTATCACTTTTCACCTATTTTCTTTAGCTTTAACAAGATCTGATGATTTTGAGACTCCGAAGGCTTTCTGCTTCAGGTTGGAAAGGGTGAATAAGATAGCAGTATGTACATTGGACATGGTATTTTTTGGGACATTCTTTATGATTTTGACACCTGGGGGGGGGTGTAGTAGACTGATTACAAACATGGAACTGTACCTTAATCCCATGTGTGAAATTATGCCTGCAAATGGATAAGTTTCGATATTGATTTTGATATATGGTTGTTAAACATAAGATGCCAAACTAAATGTTTCCATTATTGTTGCATATAGTTGAGATGAGATATGTCTTTCTTTTTTTCTTTTTGGGGTTGAAATTACCATTTAGTCATTTAATACCAAGGCATTAAATGTGAAATTAATTTCATGTGACAATATATTGGTTCTTTATTGTAAGAGTTCAATTAGATGATTAATGAATCACAGTTTGATCCTATTGAATAAGGGGTTCAGTTTTACAACTGATGAAGAAAGGTTTACTTCGGGATTTTTGCTAAAAAAACAAATTATGCTATTTATGCATAACCTAGGATTATTATCATCAGGCAACGGCAACATTAGCAAACCCGTGACCATGAGTTTTGCTATGCAGTTTGACTGTTTTCCTTTCATTGATGCAAAATATCGACCAATATATATCGATATCGGAGCTCCCGATACCCATATTTCTGGATTTATTGCTATATCGGTCGATATTCAAAATATTGGTCGATATGGCTTTAACAGTATATGATTTTCAGAAAAAATTCTCTCAATATATATGATGCCATTATATATTATTCGATATATTCGATGCTGATATAGTTACAATTGATAACAATATTTTCATTTATGCCTTCGCTTCTGCGATGTGTTTGATCAAATGCATTGTCCTCCAGAAGTTGAAGGGAGGGCTGTCAGATCCTATTTACTTACCCACTTCAAGTCTCTCTATTTCTTACCCTCCACCACTAGTCTCTAACCTCAATTAAATTAGTTTTTTGTTGGTGTATTATCCCTATTTTATTGTCTCTAGTTTCAAATAAGTTAATTATCACTCTGCATTATAGGTGTAAGGTTGCATACTTTCTCTATAATGTGGAAAGCCTCGTGTATTAGGCTGCCTTTTTTATTGGTGCATTTTTCCGTTAACAGTAGTATTCTAACTATATCTGGCTTTTCCTTGATAATAACGAAGGGATTGTGGTTGCAATGGAATTATGCCTGAAAAGAATTTTACATGCAGACACTTTTAAACTAATTTTATGGTATTGAGAAAGCAAGGGCAATACTACAAAATCCAGCGGCTCATATAAATTTTGTTACTTTGTTATATTGATATCATCTGTACATGAAATGATGATGGCAATTGTCTGGAATCATGATAGAGTCATCCCATTTATACTCCTAATGGTGAAGATTTCATCGTAGTAACTTCAATGGTTAGAATCATAATAACACATTAAGATATGATAAATCCATCTCATAATTGTAGCCGTTCAAGCTGTGAGGATGAACTTATCATCGTTGTAAATTTGTGAAGGCTCTAAAATGGAATGACTCTGACAATTCCCATTTGTCTGGTTGTCACTTGTCTGACTTGTTATGTTTTGCTTTGTTGAGCACCGGAAAGTTTTAATATATCTAGGGATCTTGCATACTTGTTCTCAGGGGAGGATCTAGGATTTTTTCTCCCGCTGACCAACAGATAAATTTTATTAGATCAGTTAAAATATTTATTGGGATTAGTAAAAAATTTCAGGTCTATTGTTAATATATTTATATCTAATTTTTCTTTTTATTTATATGCATTTTTCCGGTGTGGTCACACCTAATAGTGTGGATCTGACCCTGCTTGTTCTACTCATTCTATGCACTGAGAATTCATATCTTATTTCCCCAAAGAACTTGCATCTCTGATTTTTGATGTGCAGATGGTTACATCAGGAGCCATGGAATCAAAATGCGAGATATTTGCTGATACTTAATCTTCTGCAGCAAGCACGGGAAGCGAGATATCCTCAACACCTACTCATTGTGCTCAAGAGGATGATTTTTTCGTCTCTTTCCTGTCAAATTTACTTAGAGGAGAGCACTTATCATCGGTATCGAAAGTTCCAGCTTCTACTCTGTGCATCCGAAATAAATTTGCAATGCCAAGATATAATAAGCTGTGTTTCTTGTGCCAAGGATGCATCTCAAATTTTGCTCCCTGATAGCTATATCTTTTTTGCTCATTTGCAATTGTGCCGGGCCCACGCTGCAAACAAGAATTACGTAAATCTTGAGGAAGAGTACGTGAAGTGCTTGCAGCTTCGAACAGATTATCCTATTGGGTGGATGAGTCTTAAGCTTATTGAATCTCGGTGTAATCTGCATTTTGATTTGAATTCCTCAGATTTGGGGTTCAGAGAGAGTTTGATGGAGAGTGAGGGATCGTGGAATATGTGGATGGCCATGTACAATTTGTTCCGTGGTTTGATTTCTGCATGGGCTCAAGATTTTCTGCATGCCGAAGAGTTCATTTCGGAAGCTTGTTCGTTGGCTGGTGCTGAGAGCTGCCTTTTTCTGTGCCATGGTATTACCCAATTAACCGATCACATTTGTGTCTTTTCTTGCAAAATTTTTTATATAGCAACCTTAATCATCTCTCTTCCAAAAATGTTGAACGTGTTGAAAGTAAATGTTCAAAGTCAGGTTTTCTTTTTAAGATACTTCTGGGTGATAATTTGTACCTCTGGTTCTTCATATAGTTTGGATTATTACTTATTGACCTTGCAAAAGTGAAAGAAATATTTTGAATTTAGATGACAAAACTGAACCATAGTAATCGAGAATTATTGTTCAATAAAGGGTTTTTTTTTTAAGGGAATTCAATATTGTTTGAATTGTATAATTGTCATGTGCTGATATTGGTAAATGGTCCAGAGTAATTTGATTATAATGTTGTTCGATTACACGACGGGATTTCATATTCTTCAATCATTGATAAACAATTTGGTGGGCAACAATAATCTTCCCGATTATCGCAAAGCATAAAGTTTTTGAAATTGACACTGTAATTAAGCAATTCTCACCCCTTGTCATAATGCCCGTGCCGTCTCTAATTTCTTTGTGAATTCAGGTGTCATCTGCATGGAACTAGCAAGGCAGCATCATCAGCAGTATCTATCTAGTGCTGTAAGAAGTCTTAGAAGAGCTCAAGGTTCTTCAGTTCATTTGCCTTTTGTTTCTCTTTTGTTGGCTCAAGCAGAAGCAAGCTTAGGATCTAAGACTAAGTGGGAGAAGAACCTCAGTCTTGAATGGCTTTCTTGGTCACCAGGTTTGATTCCGTAGAACTTAATCTGTCATCCTTAATTTTCTTTCTTTTCACTCCTTTTTAGTGCATATATGTATTGGAATTCCTGCTTGTGCCAAGTGACTATAAAGAGAAAAGGGGGCAGGTTTATAAGACAATTATTAGATTAGTTATAATTTATGGATTAGAATGTGAAGCAATCAAATGTCTACAAATAGTAAACGTTAAAGAGATAAAAATGTCATGATGGTTGGGTGTAGCTAGAATAAAAGATAAGTTAAGAAATGATGATAATCATAAGCGTATAGAAATTATAGATACAAAGAGACGAAGGAATAATGTTTAAGGTGGTTCAGTTACTTAAAAGGTAGGCCAAATGAATCACCTATGAGAAAAAAAAGAGTTGTGATTGGAAGAAAGAAAGAAAGAGACAAACCTAGAAAAATATGTGATAAAAACTAATTTAAAATTATTTTAATTTTCAGATGATATTATGCCAGATTGAGTAGAATGAAAAAAGTAAATTTATATAGCCGTCTTGACGGGATTTAAGATTTTGTTATTGCTGTATTTGATGTCGGCATCCAATACGATTCCTTTGCTATTGAACTACTGAGCCTTCTAGTTCTCGTTTGTAGCTGTAAGCAAAGTCAACTCATTTTACGGATCTAACCTGTCTATCTCCCATCTGTTGATTGCTGAAGCATTCATAATGTTGTTCAAAACCTTTGAAAGGCGGGAATAAGACTTAATATATCTGATCCTCCATAGACAGAACGATACGAGAGGCCCGTACAATCGCCCCCCTGAGAAAGATAGTAGTACTTTATTTAGGGAACTAAGTCACAATTTTGCTTCATTGTGAGATTTTGATACCATAAAATTCATGCTGAATTGATTCAGGTTTCCTTTGGTTCTGTTCATATTGAATGAATTCACAGTAGCATGCTGTTGTTGTATGGTTGATCAAAGATACATATAAAAGATAGTCCGGTGTATAAGCCTCTAATTATGTGCAGGATCTAGGGAAAAATCGGACTACTTTGGGTATACTATACGTTGTCTCATGTAATAAGCTGTTATTATAATACAAACTCGTGGTCATCAGATCATATGACGATAGTTCTACGAGCCCTTGCCTATTTTGCTAGACGTCGTAGTTTTCTAAGTGCAACCTATTCATATTGCTGCTTCCAGCTACAAAGCCCGCCGAGATCTACTTCCAAATGCATTTGCTTGCAAGACAGCCTGTGAGTGGATCCAAACCTTCTTCGCATGTCAAGTCTAGCGAAAGCCCTCGGAATTGGATTCTCAAGGCTATCCATTTGAACCCCAGTTGCCCGAGATACTGGAAAATGCTACCTAAGTTTGTCGAGTGAACGGTTTTGCTCAGAGGCATGCTATCGAAGTTTTCTGTGTCGAAGCAGGTTACCTGTTGCTCGCTTTCTGGCTAAGACGGCACTGGAGGATTCGGGTCATTTACTTTTCACTTGGGGTTCTGGTAAGTTGTTTAAAGATTTGTTTGACTGACTGGCTGGGTGGCTTCCTTACCTCGGCCTCTCCTGGTTAACCACAAAGTATTATTGTCAGAATGCTGCTACAAATCTCTTTCAATCAGCACCCTTTTTATTTATTTATTTTATGATGTATTATCTCATCTAACTATTTTTAAATGATATACAAATTTAATATACTTATTTATTGGTGGCAGCTGTGTGTGTCATTTATATGGATAAATTTGAAGATATTATTTATAATGTAAATGTTACTTCTCTGTTAGTTTATAAAAAAATAGGTTTATATATTTATTTGAATTTTTGAAGTTTTCACTTTGAACCCTTTTGGGAAAAAATTGAGAAACAAATAATTATATAAATGAAAAATAATTGATGCATTTAGTGTTCACTTAATATCTAACATCAACATATAACATTACTTTGATTGAAGATTATTTTTATTTTTATTTTTATTTTTAACATTGACAGTAACAGTTTAACACTAAATAGTCGATTATTTTGAAAAATTCTGATAGGCTAAAAGAAATTACATGATTTTATAAAATGCATTTACTAATTTATTTTTTTTAAGGCTAATAACTATCAAAGAAAGATAGGTGAGATTAATTACTAACTGAGTTATTCTATTTTTAGATCGAATTTAATTATTTAAGCATTTGCTTTTCTTTTTTTTTTTTTTTGCATGCATTTTTTTCTATAATGGTCCTACATATAGAACTGGGGTGGACAAGTCAAGTTAGCCTATGGCATTTTTTTTTTATTTTTTTGGGAAAAAAAATAATTTTTCTAGAATCATATGATCATTTGTAATGACCAAATTACATAAAGTCTAAGATATATATTATGTGATTTGTTAATTTCAATGAGTTCAAAGGAATTCTCTTAGGATCCCGGTAAATGGAATGTTATTTTTATCTTTTTAAAATTGTTTTAAAAGTACTAAAAAAATAAAATAATATTTTGATTAGTTATTTTAATTTTAAGTTTTTATATTAAGGTTTAAATCTTAACCGTGGAAAAAATAAAAAAAAAATTTATTTGGAGTGGTAATGATAAAATTCGATTAAAAGTAAAAATTAAATGGTATAAAAAGTCTCGAGATTGAAATTAAGTCATCACGAAAATTGAATACATTCTTCCGAATGTTCTTCTGTTTATAACTTTCTTCGCACACACATTCTGACTTTGACCGAACGAAGCCGCTCTCTTCAACATTTTCAATTCTCCTATCGCATTTTGTTTTGCATTCTCTTTCTCTCTCTCGGCTTCCAAACAGAGAAGTATACTCATGGCGCCGAGCGCTCAGATGGAGAAGATGATGGCGCGGCAGAATTATCGTAATGTGTGGCATGTCGATCGCATTGGCGCAACGGGAGCCGATACTCTCTGTATACTCTCTCTCTCTCTCTCTCTCTCTCTCTCTCTATGTATATTTTATTGGCGCAAAACTCACGAAAGTCACAGTGATCGAGCGGACAAAGGTCTCGGACAACAACACAGAGAAGAGCTCTCGGACGGACAAGAAGATAACGATAAAAAAAACCGAGAGAAAACACAGATACTTTAGCGTGGAAATACCCTTCTTGAATCAAGGAAAAAATCACCGAAAAATACATTATAAAAGGATTGATTACAAACGTTAACTACACAAGCTCAAACGAAGAAAAAAATAATATCAAGTGTACAATCTCTCTCTAAAAGTATTTTTCACTCTATCTTTACAATAAAGCTTGCCCACAGCTCTCTCAAGGCTCTTTCCTACACAATGTTGCCACTCAGAAACAAGCACGGGCCCAAACTCTATATATA
>JAOVVI020005101.1:0-16868 GCA_028571085.2 Nepenthes alata
ATGTAATGAAGTAGTCTTGTTGGGTCCAACTAAAATTCAAGCTATTTGAACCCATAAGCCTCGTATTAAAATCAGGAGGGCGACTCCAGGTTGTTAGATGCCAAACTATTAGCCACTTGGTCAAGGGACTGGGCCTCCATCAATTTGCTTAGGTTTGAAGACTTCAATAATAAGTTTGATGATCGAGTGATTGGATAACCGAGCTACCAAAGAAATAAAAGTTAAAATATAACTGCTCAAAAGCCGGTCGATAAAAGTAGATCAAAATAAATAAGTCAAGGAGAATGATCAATAAACCTAGAGAGCCATCCATCCATAATAAGCTAATTTCCTGATCTATTGACACTGACTTATTAGTCAGTTCAAACAACCAATCTATTGTAACAACTGAAGTCGTTGATTAGAGTCATAGAGGCTGAAACTAGAGGAGGCTCTAGTCAACACAGTCTTCTAGAAAGCCATTCGGAATTGCTCACTAAGCCATGTCCATAAATGTGTCATGTAAATCTTGAAATTGAGGAGAAATGAGCTTACTTCAGAACTATAGTCAACAAACTTCCCAAAACTATCCCCCAAGCCATGTCCAGGAAAGTGGCCGATGTATCTTGAAATTGAGGAAATAGGACCTAACTTTAGGACTCTAGCTAGCAAATTTCTCGAAACTATTTGATAAGTTCATGTCTATAAACATAGTAGTTGGATCTTAAAATCAATTAGATATGGCCCACTATTAGGATTCTATTTAGTAAAATTGTCTAGAATTGCCTATTGCAATTTGTTGACAAACGTGGGCAGTTAATCCAAAAGGTAAAATCTATAGAAGGAAACCCTCTACTGCATACTTGTCTAGAACTACTCAAAAAGAGAACAATCATTTATGGAATGTTACTCAACCAACTTTAGAGTAGGTTTAACGCCTCTATAAATACAAAATCCCTTTAACTCAATAAAGGCTTCGTCTTATCATATTGGGAGAAGCTGTTATCTTTTGATAGATTTAAATCTTGGAGCATCTAATAACTTACTGATTCTTACATTATCTAATATTTGACACTAGTCTTGTAGCATTTAGCCTACGCAAAGAGGTTCAAGTTTACCATCTAAAACACCTCCTTTCCATAAAAAACCTCTCAAAAGCTAGTCCTCCAATACTATACTCTCTTTCTCTAATTCGTTTTGTTTAGAGCCATTGCTGAATTGGGTGTGAGAGATCCGCTACTCTTTTTGTCTCCCTAACTCGTTTACTATTTGAGTGTTATAAGATTTTTTGGGGAGTCAGTCTAGATTCTCTAAACTCTCATTTAAGGTTTGTGATGTGCAAGATTTGGATTGAATGTTTAAAGAGCTAGTTCTGAAATCTCTCAATATGATATCCGATTTTTAGGTATGCATCAAGTCTAAATCATTTTTTTCCACTTAGAATTTGTCACTCCATGGAATAAAATTGAGTATGCCACAATTGTTCACATTTCTATAATGTCCAAAGATTTGGACATGTAGTGCATGCTGTCTATAATTAATGGATTATGTCCTTGCCCGTTATGCCCCATTAGCTAGTTGCTTGCTTCTTAGCACCTTGTATTTCTCTCTTAGCATTACAAGTGATTGCTTGATGAAAAGCGAAGTGACACTCTCTCAATTTTCACGTATTGATCGCATACCTCCTATAAATTGTTAGCCTCAGGGCATTCTAATAGAAGGCCAATAGCTAGTTGTGAAGAGGTTTTCAAATGTTTCAGCTCAAGAATTGGGTGCATTCAAAAATCAAATGTTGTCCATTGCTAAGCTTCAATATCTGAACAAATTGAATCTCTTAGATTTCACATTTAAGTTCAAGAAAGAATGTTAATATTTTATATACATGACTAATAAAATCATGGACAATTTTGTCTTTGGTTTGGCTCTTTATGATTATGTGTCATGTCATATTAAAATTCTAGTTTAAAGCCATAAATAACCAGGTTTAATTCCTTTTTCGATCAAACATAGTGCATGTATCTAGAAGGGCCTTAGCATTTCGACATCATCAATGCAATTGCTCATGTTTTTCTTTACGTCCATCAAGATTTGAGATAAAATGTTGTCCGAGGGGATTTTAAAGGCTGGTAACATCTTACCTAGTACAAGTAGAACCAAAATAATTACTTAATACAAGTAGAACCAAAATAATTCGACCCTAGTGGTCTAGACTTTGTTTATGGAAAACTAATATGAGCAATGGCTAAGAAAGAAGTTAGAACATAGTATTGAATCTCTTACTATTTTTTTACTTCAACTTTTGCCCATCCATCTTATACTTTTTTATAACAAATCAATGCTTGTGGATGTAACCACTAGGCTCTGGAGTATGTAACCACTAGGCTCTTTTCACTGGAATTTGAAGAGAAACATGGGATTCAATAACCTCATTTTTTAATGAAACGATGCTTAAAAGGAAAGTGAGGAGAAGATGAAAGTGATTGGAATGTAGTACTGTATTACATGTCTCAAGGCTTCAACATATGCAGTTGATGGACTCTTCCCGTTGGAATTTAAGAGAAATAGGGGATTTGATCATCCAAACCACCGGTCTAATCCTCTTGGGTGTTTATGTTGATCTTCTTTCTTTAGTATTGATCTTATTAGTTATTCTTTAAAAATTCTTATTTGTGATTATTCTTTCTTCCAATTGATGAAGAGATTTTGTAATAATATTAGCTATCTGTAAGTATTTTTGTTTGAAAGTTGATAATTTGCCATGAGTTCTTTGTTTAATAGTATCATAGTGCCATAAACTATTCTGAAAATTATATTTTAACTAACATAAATTACTATATGAAAAATTATAATATTACAAGCTTTTTTTAAAAAATTCAAGTGTCATTAGCAACAACAATCCTAGTAGGTGTTCAAGCTGGAAATTTCTATGGTAGTCTGTCTTTCAATTCGCCATCTGGACTAAATCATGATACTGCATTGGCACATTAATGGTCTGCTAAGGAATAGTACAAGTTGGAGAAAGTATTTGTCAAGTCAGTAGCCTGCTAAGTTGAGTATTAATAGTTATTTAACTTTTAGATATCATTTTTTCAAAATTGTTGCCATTGTCTACCAAAAATGTCGTCATTTATTTGTCTAATTACTGTAAAAAAATGTAACACTTTATTTTTTACTTTGTCTATTTTGTGTGACTATCTGTCAGATTGTAAAAAATAATAATAAATCCAATTAGAGGAGTTTATACAATCTCGTATTTAACTACAAAAAAAAACAATTATACAATCTTGTATTCCTCAATGAAATTTGCCATTTTTCAAATCATAGGTTTATTTATTTGCCATTTTTTATTTGTTGAGGTTCAAACAAAAAGAATGTAGTTTAATAATAATAATAATAATAATAATAATAATAATATATAGCCAGAATGTGCTTTGCTGGACTGTCAGGTAATAGATATTCATTTTTCTTTTTATCTTAGAAAATGTCTAGATTTGTTTATTATGCTTAATTTTAGTTAAAAATCTTTTTTCGTACCAACATTTTCATTTTTAATGTGAAAGTTGACATTAGCCTTGTGAGACTTGTGATAAGAAGAAAGAGAAATGTAGAAACTAAAGTTGTAAAAACAATAAAACATAGTGAAAAGAAAAATATGACTTTTTCCTTGACCTATCTATGCTTCTCGTTGAGCCCCCTTGTAATTTCAGGAGTTAGTTTTGTTTGTCATGGTTAGTTGTTTCCTCCCTTTATTTTCCCGTGTGCTAACTATTTGTTACAGGTTTCACTTTTACTACTTTTTTGTGTAATGCCCTACATCAAATGCTTAAATGCCTCATAGGAATTGATGAGGATTTTTAATTTTTTATTACTAATGCAATAATTTATATTAACCTATGATATTTTGCATATGAAATCCTAGATTTATCGATGAATGAAGTATTATGAGGTACCATCGAGATTGTTGCATTGTTAGAAACAAAATTGTACGTGATATTTCTTAAAGGTATAGAAGGACGATGTTGAGTTGTTTATTCGTGCTTTAATTCAAACTTTTAATTTCTTCCTCATGATATTCAAAATATTTTCTTTGTTGTTTATCTTATCCAATATTCATGTGAAAATAGATCTCATTGCTGTGTTCACCAGATTAAATTGAGGTTGGAATACGAGGTTCATGACGTAAGGATTCTATGCCAATGTAATTGCACTTCTTGAATTCAATTTTAGTGTACAAGCTTTAGATTTGATTTGGATGCAAGCATAGGGAGTTGTTAAGAATCTAGAAATGTAGGATCTTCCTAATTGCATAACTAACATGTGGGTTCTTTTATTTGGAAAATATGCATTATATTATGGCATCATTAGCATTAGAAAAATAGTTGCCTAATATTGTCTGTTGTGATGTTCTATTTTCCTTATTCAGCAAGCATATTAGTATCTAGAGGCTTACTAAGTTGGTAATTTTGCTGATTATGATCATATTCTGCTTTCAATATTGGCTTCAACTAGCTTCAAGCTTTGTCTCATTTGTCCTTTTGACATTTTTGGAATTTCCATCGCAAGTTGCATTTTGTACATTGATTTTCCATCATGTTTGCTATCTAGTGATGTATTTGTTGATTTTACCATCAACCATCTTATCCTATATTGGCTATTTTGTGCCATTGCTTGTCACTATTATCTTCGTTATCCATCACCATATCTGTGTTTTTCTAATTGTGGTAGTCGTATGATATAGTCCCAACCCATCAAAAACCAAATCGCTTTAAAATTTTAAATTTGACATTTCTTGTAAAATCAACTAAACCTAGATAATCTCCTTGGGAGTTTGGACTCTTGATCTCTAAATCACTATTATCAAAGAGCAATTATTGATTTGAGCAACAAGAAATAGGAATGAGAATGTGAGACTGGAAGATTTAATGACATATATATGATGAAGTGTATTGATAAAGTAGATTTACAGACAGCGGAAAAAGAGATATTATTAATGAAGTAATTGATTAAGCCTTTCATATATGTTTGTAAAATCTATAGTTTGGTTGCAATAGTAATTTATTTTTTATTTTAGTTGCCTGGCATTTTAATACTTAAGATAGATAATGTTATCAATACGGGAAATGAATATTGGTATTAGTCAACTTTGAACAAACGACTCCTTAGTGAAATCACAAATGCATTATATATAGAAGCGGTATGATGGATCACATTCTAACCAAGTTTCGGCATGGTTTTGCTCCTAAAATATCCGTCAAATTAAAGACAAACCTGTATAAATATAAACATATCACAACGACAAACATAGGATTCAAATGCCACAAAATCTAATTCATGGATTTAACGTCATATCCTCCTATACAACGTTGGCACGTAGAGATACCACTAGATATGTAAAATCAAATCATAATAACCTGCGAAATTATATATACAATCATCAAAACATAACGGAACTAAACTTATCTGTACATCTTCAATATTAACAAATAAATCGATACATATCTATCCAAAAATATACAAAAATCATCCATATATGAGTACAATACCACAAAATCCAAGCCTATAAAATTATGTTCTAAGTTCGTGTTTATCTAAAGGCAAGAAAATAGTAAGAAGTGAGTCGAATGTTCAACAATGTATAATATAATCAAAGACCATAAGAAATATACTCAAAATAAATCAATAGAAGATAATAGCAGTATAAAACAGATGCATAAATATGAAATATGATCAAATGTATTTCCGTAATATACTTGTCTTTAATATTTTATTTTTTATTCATTTAGATTCCAAAACATGTAGAAATTCATTCATATTTATGGACCAGGGCTTGTAGGCCTTACTAGCTAACAAAGTAGCCGAACGAGGAAAGGAATGTGTATACCTCCACACATTATAAGGCACTACCCACGCAATTCAAATACCCCGTGGTGAGCGGTATACCTTTAACCTAATATATAATGCCAGAAACATGTGCCACTATAGCATCTCTCGTAGCCCAGGAGCATTCTTTGGTCTACACTATAATATCCTAAGATATGCCAAGGCATATCACCCTCTGATATAAAATTTTTGGCCCAATTTTATGATTACTTAAGAGAATGTCTACTATATTCTTACACAAAGTTCTCACTCCCTAGAGAACGAACCATCAAATTTTGCAAATTGTGGAGCTTCCTTCTTATTCTTTGCATAATTCTCATATTTCTTTGGATAAAAAATATAGATTGTCATTTTCTTGCATATACAAATACATATTTTCATATTATTGTAGATTTAAGTTTTCACATGATTTCAAATACATACACAAATTAGTATGGAACTTTGGTAAATTAGGAAATTTCTTATCACATTGAGCCAAATAAAACTTTGTGACTTTCGGATAACAAATCCCTTCACAAAAGCATCGAACATAATTTCTGAAACATATTAAATTACTTATACAAAATCCATGTAAATAATCAAATTCACAAGCTAACGTTCTAATTTTCTAAAGCCAAATCATGCAAAAACCTTAAAATAATGAGGTGGGGAGTAGGGTTAGGGTTTCCACAAAACACAATACCGCATAAAACTTTCAAATCGAATACAAAATCAACATATATGCATACTTAAGATATAGGTACTTTAAAATACAAGATTAGATGGCCATTTAAACAAAAATACCCAAAGTGAAAGGAATGAAAAGAGCAATAAGTGAAAGGAAAGTATATGAGTGCACTTACCTCGACCCGATTTATAACTTCTTCAACTACTTCTAAGTCGAAAACGGACTCAATGCCTCAATCTTCTCTTTCTGTCCCCTCTCTCTTTTTCTTCCGAAAAATGATCGAGAAACAGCTGTGTGGGTATATATACCTAAACTGGCGCTTGACCTCTAGTTAAGCGCTGCTCGGGAGCCACAGCCTTGGAATCCGCACCTCAAGTGCTCATCAGGCTCACTTTAAGTGCGTCCAAAATGGAAAATGTGCCTCGACCTCGGGCACGACGTTTCTACCGAACCCGCCCTACGCACGCCTCTGGCGCCACTCTGGCACCGGGCCTCCCACATTAACTATTGCTTCTGAAACTTAATTTTTTGTATATATTAAGCGTAATTTTAATTATATTAATTTAATTACTCCTAGTTGCTATATTTTAGAAACCAGTACCTTACAACTCTCCCCCACTTATTAAAATTTTCTTCAAAATTAAACGAATCCTAGAAATCAAACACACATACCTCGAAATAGATGTTGATATTTCACCTAAATCTCTTCCCCCCTTTCCCACGTCGCTTTCTCATGAGAATGGTTCCTCCATAATACTTTTACAAGAGGAATGGTTTTTCGCGCCCAAAATTTGATCCATCCTATCCAAAATTTGTACTTGCTCCTCTGAATATGACAAATTTTCTTGATGACTACAGGACCATAATCTCTAACGTGCATTGGATTATGAATATATTTCCTCAACATTGATATATGGAAAATATTGTGCACATCAGCCAAATTTGGTGGATGTTGGCACACATTGAAGTCCAACAATCTCATTAATATACAACTGCGCCAACCGATCACGAGAATACGTCGTCCAAATGACTAAGAAGTAAGCCAATTTTGTTGTTCGATCAATAATGACCCAAATCGCATCGTGATTCCTCGAATCCATAACAAAATCCATGGAACTATCCTTCCACTTCCAACTCAGGATAGGTAATGGCTGCAATAAACCTAAATGTTTTTTTTTCTTTCAGCCTTTAGCTGCTGGCAGATAAAGCATCTACTAACAAAAGCCGCAATGTCTCTCCGCATATTTCTCCACCAGAAAATTTCTTTAAATTTAAGTACATCTTATTAACTCCATGGTAAATAGTGTACCTGGTCCGATGAGCCTCCTTCATGATCTCATTCTTCAGCTCCTTATAATCAGGCACATATAAACGATCCCAAAATCTTAAAACTCTATTGGCACGAACGTTAAAATCAATCCAAGAGTCTCGATTAAGGTCCCCAACAATATCAATAAAAAATGGATCATTCGCTTGACCTTCCTTAATCCTCTGGTGGATCTCTTGTTGCAACTGCTGGAATGACAGCATCATCATATTACCTTTAACGTATCGCTGGATATTACAGAACTTCAAATAATGTAGCATCTCCATCTGCTTGATCTACAACCTCGTTACAAAACTAGTCCGGTGACTAAGAGCATCCACGACCACATTAGCTTTTTCATGTTGATAATGGATTTCACAATTATAATCCCTTAGGAACTCAATCCATCTCCGTTGCCTCATATTCAACTCTTATACAAAAACAGGTAATTGAGGCTCTTATGATCAGAATGCACTAAACAGTTCTCGTTGTACAGATAAAACCTCCCAATCTTCAACGTAAACACTACGACGGCTAACTCTGAATCATAGGTCAGGTAATTCTTCTCATGAATCTTTAATTGTCGAGACCCATAACTAACCACCTTCCCATTCTGTATCAAAACACAACCAAACCCAATATTAGAAGCATCACAATACACCTCAAAACTACCAGAACCATTAGGAATAGCAAGAATCGGTGCAGAAGTTAACCGATCTTTTAACTCTTGAAAACTCCAATCACACTCTTCTATCCATTCAACCCTAGCATCCTTCTTTGTCAATTCCTATGGTAGTCTGTCTTTCAATTCTCCATCTTGACTAAATCATGATACTGCATTGACACATTAATGGTCTGCTAAGGAATAGTACAAGTTGGAGGAAGTATTTGTCAAGTTAATAGCCTGTTAAGTTGAGTATTAATAGTTATTTAAGTTTTAGATATCATTTTTTTAAAAAATTGTTGCCATGTTCTACCAAAAATGTTGTCATTTACTTGTCTAATTGCTGTAAAAAAATATAGCACTTTATTTTTTACTTTGTCTATTTTGTGTGACTATCTGCCAGATTGTAAGAAAAATATAATGAATCCAATTAGAGGAGTTTATACAATCTCGTATTTAACTACAAAAAAAATTATACAATCTTGTATTCCTCAATCAAATTGGCCATTTTTTAAATCATTGGTTTATTTATTTGCCATTTTTCATTTGTTGAGGTTCAAACAAAAAGAACGTAGTTCAATAATATATATATATATATATAGCCAAAATGTGCTTTGCTGGAGTGTCAGGTGATAGATATTAAATTTTTTTTTATCTTAGAAAATGTCTAGATTTGTTTGTTATACTTAATTTTAGTTAAAAATCTTTTTTCGTACCAACATTTTCATTTTCAAGGTGAAAGTTGACATTAGCTTTATGAGACTTGTGATAAGAAGAAAGAGAAATGTAGAAACTAAAGTTGTAAAAAAAATAAAACAGAGTGAAAAATAAAATATGACATTTTTCTTGACCTCTCTATGTTCTGGTTGAGTCCCCTTGAAATTCCAGGAGTTAGTTTGGTTTATCATGATTAGTTATTTCCTCCCTTTTTTCCCGTGTGCTAACTATTTGTTATAGTTCTCACTTTTACTACTTTTTTGTGTAATGCCCTACATCAAATGCTTAAATGGCTTTTAGGAATTGACAAGGATTTTTAATTTTTTATTACTAATGCAGTAATTTATATTAACCTATTATATTTGGCATATGAAATCCTAGATTTGTCGATGAATGAAGTATTATGAGGTACCATCGAGATTGCTGCATTGTTAGAAACAAAATTATACGTGATGTGTCTTAACGGTATAGATGGATGACGGTGAGCCGTTTATTCGTGCTTTAATTCAAACTTTTAATTTCTTCCTCATGATATTCAAAATCTTTTCTTTGTTGTTTATCTTATCCAATATTCAGGTGAAAATTGATCTCATTGTTGTGTTCACCAAATTAAATTGAGGTTAGAATACGAGATTCATGACTTAAGGATTCTATGCAAATGTAATTGCACTTCTTGAATTCAATTTTAGTGTACAAGCTTTAGATTTGATTAGGATGCAAGCATAGGGAGTTGTTAAGAATCTGGAAATGTAGGATCTTCCTAATTACATAACTAACATGTGGGTTCTTTTACTAGGAAAATATGGATTATTTTATGGAATCATTAGCATTAGAAAAGTTGTTGCCTAATCTTATCTGTTGTGATGTTCTATTTTCCTTATTCAGCAAGCAAAGTAGTATTTAGAGGCTTACTAAGTTGGTAATTTTTGCTGATTGTGATCATGTTCTGCTTTTAATATTGGCTTTAGCTAGCTTCAATCTTTGTCTCGTTTGTCCTTGTGACATTTTTGGAATTTCCATCGCAAGTAGCATTTTGTACATTGATTTTCCATCATGTTTGCTATCTAGTGATGTATTTGTTGATTTTACCATCAACCTCATCTCTTATCCTATCTTGGCTATTTTGTGCCATTGCTTGTCACTATTATCTTCATTATCCATCATCATGTCCGTGTTCTTCTAATTGTGGTAGTCGTATGATCTAGTCCCAACCCATCTAAAACCAAATCACTTTAGAGTTTTAAATTTGACATTTCTTGGAAGATCAACTAAACCTAGATAATCTCCTTGGGAGTTTGGACTCTTGATTCTAAATCACTATTATCAGAGAGCAATTATTGATTTGAGGGATCATTGTAAATAGATCCGAATAAAATTAAATTTTGGCTAAAAATGGGATAAATTTATATAAAAATTTGTAACTGTTAAATTTGGTATAGCCAAAGTCTACAATAGTGCCCCTCTATAATAATCTCAATTGGGATGGTTTAGACTAGTTTATATTATTAATTTATATTTAACAAATACAATAAAATTTTAGGTTGATTAAATCAAGATAACGTGCAACACAATTCTAATCATGTCTGAAATATCTAGTTCTAATGTTACACTTTAAATTAATAGTGCCCAAAAGTGATTTCCACTGCAAAATAATAGTGCCAGAAAATCTTGAGAGAAGATACGAATATTAGTATCAGTTATAATATGTATCGGTATTGGACATATGTGAGATAATTATATTTGTGTGAATGAAACACAATGAATAAAGGTCGTCTAATCTATGGAATATATTGGCCAATATATTAAAATAAATTTCTAATAAATGGACATATTATAATTTTATCGTGGTATCTTAAAATTTTTTTGATATCAGAGGGTCTCGATACTTCTAAGCTTTCTAGAATGCTTGATAGCATCATAACTATTTCTATTACCAAAAAAAGAATTTGCTAAATATTGTGATGGGTCCTGCGTAAAACTGGGCCAGAATTAGTGAGACCCAACTGAAGGGACGTGGGTCCAATGAACCGAGGAGCCCAAACCCAACTACGGCATCCCAGTAAATCCAAAGGCATGGTCCATTTAGCGTCCCAGATGAGCAGCCAATCTATGCGCGCGTATGCTTGCAGAGACAATTGCAGGCGGCCAACGCGGGAAGTGCCAGCTTAGAAGTTGCCAGCTAATAGGAGATGAGGTCAACGCTGACAAGTCGCAATGTACGCTGCCCTTGCAGCTACTCAACCAATCCGACCATGGTCAGTAGGCCTAGCGTTGCTCACACCCAACGACAGTCTCCTAGCCTCCACAATGCGACAACATATACCGATGGCCATTGCTAGCGCGTAGCAATCGACGAATCCTAGTAAACCGCTTGTTAGAGATCCCGGCTCCCAAAGCCTCCCAGAAGGAGTGTACAAATACTCTCTTCTGCTATGGGGAGGACCTATTCTGGAATCCATTTCAAACTTTCTTGAGAGAGCCCGAGCAATGAGTAGAGATCATGCATTCGATCCCTTACCTAGCCCTCAAAGCTTTGAGGAGAAAGAACGAGCTCTCTTCCATTGATCCACCACTACACAGCGACAAAAGTGAGCCACCCGTAGCAGTGCAACGCATGGATCCTAGACCTCCTCAAACATCTCACATACACATTTACATCCACGCATGTATCTCTCTATTCATTGTGGAAGATTTTTGACTTGAGTGTCCGACTGTTTACGATGAGATAACTTTTTGCTATCATCTGATCTCTTATTTATAGTTTGTGGTGCGTTTGTTCTAAATTAACAGCAATAGAGATCGAACTCGATTCAGTTTGATCGCAGCGGAAGAATGGAAGGCTCTCTGATCTGAATCACAATCTGAGAACCAGTGACGCATCATATTGATTAGTAGATATTGTCATTTGGTCTAAACTCTAATTTTTCATTCCAATTTGAAGACATTGTAAATCATGGCAATGCCGAAGATCCTGATGCGTGAATTTTCATCTATCATGTGGCCCTAAGAAGCATGAACATACTTTTGGAGTTAAGCTGTCTGTGTTAAATAAGTATCCAAAATATTTTTTTATTTTTTTTAAGTTTGACTTATTTTGACATATTTGGATATGTTTTTGATGCATCCCTAGTGCCAGGGTTGTGGTACGAACTAGAGAGCTACTTGATCTTCCTGTAAGAGTCGAACTGAAGTAGGTATGGCTTTCATCTCTATTAATCTAGAATCTGCACACTATAAATTACAAATAAAAGTTCAGAGGATTGACAAGACTTACTTTCTGATTTATCTTTTGACGTTTAAGGCAGAAATCATTTCAAAAAAATAGAAAGATGTAAGGAGGATTGGGCTCCTATTGTACGCTCGATGGGGGGCGGCTTAAGGAGATGGAGGATTGGGCTCTGTTTGGTTGCGCACAGCCGATGGCTAACTAAGATTGCACTCGAAGGGTCACATCATTTCTGTGCGCAGCTTGGTGTTCTTTATTCGAAGTTTGTTTGCCAACTTCTCGACATTGATGGCTCAAGTCTCCAACCTCCTTAGCCTCTCATTCAACCCAACTAACTCCAACCTGAGGGTAGCAGCCTCCTTGCGATCTTGTTGGGCCTGTGTGACGACAGTACTCGTTCGGCTCATGTGTCCCTCTAGCCTAAGAATTTTCTCCTCTCACTCATCAATCATCTCAGCCCGCTGGCATAGGCCCTTTATCATAGCACTTACCGACTTCTAATCCTGCAATTCTGATAAACAAAATAAGGAGAGAGCTCAAATCATGCATGCAGAAGAGAAAGGTCCTCCAATAGGCTAACTGGATTAGGCGCCTTAGGGCTTGGATGTGGGAGGTCCTCCAATGGGCTAACTGGAAGGCTAAGCGTGGCAACCTCCAAGACCATTTCCACCACAGCCACCATTTCATAAGTGACACAAGCTTCCTCCCCATGGGCCTCCATAGTGGCGGCATTTGAGAAAATAGTCCTCTCAATCTATCAACCCGACCAGTGCTGCAGATACACCAGACGATGGCAGCTCGACCACAGGCTCCCTCGGTAGCATCTCCCGTAGTGCCTAAATCCAAGGGAGTAAGGGGAGTCTCTACAACAGGCGCCCGGCCATGCGAAAGTCGATGGCAGTGGAGGATAAGGAGGAAGACGGAGTTGGTGTAGCCCACCTCTAGGAAAGGCTTCCAAAGGGATCCCCAATGACGAGAGCCCCAACCTTCTTCTTAGGTCTGGAAGGCACATGTAGAGGAGTGTTTGCCTTCTGTGTTGGCGAGGGCAAGCCCCAGCGAGCTCACTTGATCTCTTTAGGGGACACAAAGTGATCCCTCCTAAACTCGTTTAGATGCACCCAGACCAACACCATAAGTGGCTCAACAGCCTCCACCTCCGCTCATGAAGGCCTCCCGGTGAGGATCTCAGTCACGTTGCCCAACTCCCCGGACAATGGTTAGTCGTCAGAAACTCATACAAAGAAGAATCTGTCCTTTCAATTCTTCACGAACTCGTAGATAACTTGACTGATGCGTAACTCCATGGGGGAGAGCAAGATCCAATCGCCGCTCTGTGTAAACCGAAAAATGACCCTCACCGCCGTCGAAGGCAGCATCCTCAAGGGATGACAAAAGATTATGCACAGTGAGCAAAGGTAGCGCACGACATTGGCGTGAAGCCTCGCGATAGGGACTTTGAAGGCCTAAAGGATATCAAGCAGCTCCTCAAGAAGGGGGATACGAAGCCCACTCTGCAAGTGTACCTCGTAGATGGTGATGTATCCAACCGTCGGGGAGCAGGCCCTGTCTTGCTTCCTTGGAACAACAAACAAGATCGACGGTGGCATGTTGTATTGTACGTACAAAGCCTTGATGTCGCTTGAATCGAAAACGGAGGGGATTGCATCGACAGTGCGACCAATAGAAACAAGGGAAAAGACAGGTGAAGGAAGTCGAAGGAATGCAGAAGCGAAAGCAGAGTAAATTTTCAGTTTACATTTGGTTTTTATTAACGATGCCGCCACCAAAACAGAGCAGCGCTTTGAAAAGGTGCGGCAATCATGACCCGACACGTGTCGAGTGTCGACACGAGAGAGCACAAGGTCAAGTCAAAGTGCCCGTCTCATTTATTGCAAAGATATTGCTGCTCCGGGCAAGCGACACATGGCAAGAAGCGACAACTGATAACAGAAACGCATGAGTTCATATGCCACGACGCACGACTTCCTAGCCGGTTAGGTCAACACCCATTCCGGCTCTGTCCCGCTCTCCGGATTCTAGTGGTTTGGTCAACAAAACCAGTCAACTATCCACTCCACCTTCTTTGACGAGGCCATTTCCGGTATAGGTCCCTGCAGTTCCATCATCTCATCTTCCTAGCCAGGACCCACTACTTCTCGGCTATATCGGAGCAAAAAGAATAAAATAATAATAATAACAGTAATGACAAGGTGTGCACAATGACGAGAGACAAAGAGGTAATGGAAGAATTGTATGAAAAAACGATTGCTAGTTTTATCATTAACCTTTTCCTTACCGGAATTGTAAGAAAGAATAGCCTTTCTTGGAAAATGCTGGAGGGCCACGCTTGCCATATAGGGAAGATGCATTTGGTAGATATTCTGTGGATTATTGTCGGGCTATTGGTGACTCTGCAGGAGGGGGAACCACGTGTGTGTTGCTATGTGCAAACCTAATCACCCGCTCCGTGCTGAACGGTTCCAGGTCGATACTTTTAGGCTAATCGCACTGTTGCCAGAACCTCAGGCCTTGGATTACGAGAAGCTCCGTTGGGTCGTCGATCTACTACAATTCGGATTTTAACCAACCCATGGTATCGAATCCATCACTAGTCCCTCATGCATGATTTTACTTTAATTATGTTTTGCCCATGCCTTAAATATGAATATCTATTAGTTAGGTGATCAATTTTTGAGTTTTGATCCATTTGGCATGTTGGGGAGCCCTAACCGGTACGCTGGCACTGTTCATCCGAAATTAATTGGGGCTTTTGCATGATCCCATTTTACTAAATTGATAATTAATCATATGAAATTATATATGCTCAATTATATATTTCGGAAATTAGTTTATGTGTATTTGTGAAGGAATTATCGTCCGGAAGCTCTAAAGTCACGTTTGATTTGATGTGATAAGAATTTTCTAATCATTCTAAAGTGTTATGTTAAATTGTATATATGCTTAAAATCATTTGAAAATTTAAGCCCATAAGAAATATGAAAATTATGAAGGCATATGGAGAAAATACCACAAATTGTTATATGTATGATCTGTTCTCCCAGTGTGAAAACTATATGAAAGAAATTTGATGGACTTTTTCCTCAAATAATAAGAAATTATGAAACTTGACCATGAATTCATGTTTTGGATGGTAATATCCATTGAGAGGCCATCGATATTATAGTAAAAATTTAAGGATTATCCTAGCAATATATGGTAGCGGGTGATATTCCTTGACATGCCTTAAGATGTCACTGAAGAAGTACGAGAACGGTCTCTAAACCACGGGAGGTTAGGAAACATTTTATTGGTCTTGTATACCGGGTGATAGGCATACCGCTCGCCACGTGGTGTTTGTCCTTGTACACAGGCGAAAGTTTGCTACGGGATGCCCAATACGTCATTTGACCTTAGATAATGTGAGGTATCATAATCACTTTTTCGCACTCCCGCACCATTAGCTAGTAAAGCTTACTAGCTCGGATCCATAAAGATAAGTAATTATATATAATTTATATTTCCAAAAAAAGAAGGATAAAACATGAAAAATTAATTGTATTCTGAAAATACATTCAATGTTTTATATTTACACGTTCTCATTATATTCATATATCTCTCTTTTAATTTATTCTGCATATATTATTTTCTTTAATTATATTGCACTTGTTGAGTATTTGATTTAACATTGTTGCCTCTCATTACCTCTAGATTAGTATAGGCCTATTATACCCAATTGGATAGAGTGAAGACTAGAAGTGGACTAGGCTCTGGACTTGAAAGATTATATTTAAGACCTTTATTTGGTAGATTGTATATATTGTGGAGAACTTTATATATATATAATTCAGTTAGGCTTCTTGATATATATTGTATATAAGGCTAATGATCAGATAGTTTAGTTTTCGCTGTATTTAGATTTATTTATACTTTCGTAAGTTATTATGGTCTGTAATAGGTACCTAGTGGCATCTCTCTTTGGCCGATATTGTGTTTATATAAAAAGCATTGAAGCCACGAATAATGTGTAGCAATTGAATCTTGAGTTGTGTCGTGTTGTTAGCTGTGTGATGTTTGTTGTGCTATTATCTTAAATAGCGTCCCAGATGAGCAGCCAATCTATGCGCGTGTATGCCTGCAGCGACAATTGCAGGCGGCCAACGCGGGAAGTGCCAGCTTAGAAGTTGCCAGCTAATAGGAGATGAGGTCAATGCTGACAAGTCGCAATGTACGCTGCCCTTGCAGCTACTCAACCAATCCGACCACAGTCAGTAGGCCTAGCGTTGCTCACACCCACAGTCAGTAGGCCACAATGCGACAACATATACCGATGGCCATTGTTAGCGCATAGCAATCGACGAATCCTAGTAAACCACTTGTTAGAGATCCCGGCTCTCAAAGCCTCCCAGAAGGAGTTTACAAATACTCTCTT
>JAOVVI020005102.1:0-16486 GCA_028571085.2 Nepenthes alata
GATCTCCGTCACTACTAACTTGGAACTTACACACCACAAACTACAAACAGGAGGTTAAAGGACGACGGGATGTTGTCCCACCGCAAACACTTCAACGCTCAAGTTAGATATTTTGCGCAATATACGGTGAAATGCATGCTTAAAGACGTGATAGGAATACAAGGATGGAGTGTGCGTGGGATATGTTTGGAGGACCAAGCTCCGAGGGTTGTACCGCTATGGGTGGCTGACTAACTCCGTTGTGGAATGACGATGGCTCGAGGGAAGAGAGCTAGTTCTTGCTCCTCGAGAAGGACGAGTGAAGGATCGAACACTTGATCTCTGATCACCGTTTTTGCCTAAGGTTGGCCTCCCCTTTTTTCTTCGCAGGAGAAGGTATTTATATGCTCTCTCTGGGAGGCTTTTGGAGCCGGAACTCCCGACAAGTGATTTGTCGGGATTCGTCAACCGCTGTATGCTAGCGGTGGCCAACAATGTTAGTTGTCAACTAGTGGGGGCAAAGGGGACCGTCGTTGGACGTGAACCACGCTTAGTCCCAGGCTTGTGACAAAGAGTTCAATCAAAATTGAGAGATTTGGGGGAAATCAATCGATTTGAGTTCGAGGGAACAGAAATCTAGGGATTTTTTTCTGCTTACAGTGTTTGGTAGGCTGTTCAATTTTCATTGATTTCACAGATGGAATTCCTAATCTAGATTTAGGAATAAATTACAAGAGAGAAAGATCAGGGATGAGAATTACAACAGAAAGGATAATTTGATGAGAAAGTAATAAAAAGGATGTAGTTTGCACAATGAAATTGAAACATTAAACCCTTATCCTTTTCAATTCCATGGATTTGGCCAGTAAAAGGACTCAAGACACACCATCTCTCTTTTGACAAAACTCAGGGAAACTCTATAATTGGATAATTCCACAGAATTCAATTTTATAGCTCCAATTACAGCTACCACGCAATATTTGTTGAAAAGCAAACTGCAACTGTCTTCAGCAAAATGGCACTGTCCACTATTCAGTTAATTATTGGCATGAGCGACAATGAAAAAATGATTACTAGACCGGTGGTTGAGCTGCCATCAGAGAGACTAGCTCAACCACAGGCCCAGTGAGAGAGCAGAGAGATGATCTTCGGCATATTTGGGTCCCCAATCCAAGTAGCGAAAAGTGGAATTTCCAAAGCAATACATTCTAAAAGGGTCATATATCATAATATCACGTAATCCTGTCATATATTTAATCCCACCCGAACGAATAGATTGGACCAAATTGAAAAATAGAAATATTTGTACAAGTTATATCTTCCATCAGCGCTTTATGTAAAATCATTAGGTAAGAATATGTTAGATACACCTGTGACTTGATTGGTAAAATAGCATCTCACCCCAAAAAAATTCTTTTTTTTTTAACGGAAACACAACTTTTTTGTTGTGAATGAACAATATAGTGAGGAATTGTCAATAGCCAATAACAGATGTCACGAGCTTGAACTTTATTTGCAGGCCTACTTTATGTCAATTTATCATAGGAATTATCTTCAAATATACAATCATTGTACATTAGTTGCAAGCTTGAAATGTGATTCACATAAACTCTTAGCAGCAGTTCAGGGTAATAATCTCAGAAATTGTGGACAGGGGGGCCTACCTGGGAGCATGCCTCCTGATATCTTCCAACGGCACAGAGAAGATGAATGCCAGACAAAGACTTGTCAGTCCTGACCATATTGGCTGCAACAACCTTGATTATTATGACAAAGTTAAGAAATGGCTAAATCCATCAAAAATTACAGTACAATTTATTGTAGAAATCTTTGTAGAAAAGTACCTTAACAGCAAGTTCAAGCAGAGACCTTGACACAGCAGAAGAAAGAGCAACCGCACGCAGGGCATTGGCATAGAAGTATGAGCTCTCTGGAGGAGTGGATAGCAATAGACTAACTGCAGCTTCTAGGTTTCCCACTGACACAAGACTGTTCAGTAAGGTTATATAACCGGGAGTTGATTGATTAGAGGCATGCACAAAGGTTACCTTGAATGAGTGCGTGAATGATGTAGCATATAGCACCAAAAACAGATGTAACATGTCAGATAACATTGTTGGATCCCATATCCTGTAATCCAACCTACACAAAGAAAAACTTCCATTTTGCCATTACTAGTGATCTTCCTTCATTTAATAGGATCTAAAATGAGACTGACTTTCAATTGTCTTCTTTTCTTATTCCCACATAAAATACCATTGGGTGGGACCCATTGATGCGAAATTGGTTGATAGTATTAGTATTGGGCCCAATACTAATATTTCCCAATACTACGATAATATTACGATATATTTTCATATTAGCTGATATTCAAAAAAGATTGACGGTAATGGTTTTTTCAACTTATGATTTTCAGAAAATGTTTTCTATCCAATATAATCTTATACCGATATACATTATTTGATATGTTCGATAACAATATAATTGCGACCAGTACTAATACAGATGTCGATATTTTCACCCATAGTAGGACCACTTGAAACAATCTGAAGGGTCTATAGGCTTACAGCTAATATGATGGATATGTGAGAGCAGCTCAAATTCTGTGAGAATAAATTGGTGGCAAACTTGCTGAACACTTTTGTTGATGGAATGGTAAAGTCAGAATTAGTGCATGAAATCATTTACACATTAAATGGTCAAAATTTTCTTCATGCTAAAGCATGAAATCATTATTTCATGAAACCCAATAAAGAAAGAGATCAAAAGTAGCAAGACATTTTGAATTCCTTTATTTGGCCTTCATTTAGAAATGGAGGAAATCCAAAAACTACACCAACAGGAGGAACAGAGGCACAAGCATGCACAGCACACAAATTCCACACCTCGATTTCAAAAAAGAAACACAGCACAACTCAAATTATGCAGATAACAGCTCACAATTCATCAACAAAAAAACATCATGAACAACTCACTCATGCACACGGTTTTGGACTGCGTCTTCTCCCTCCAATTTCTCATGCCAAAGTATGCACTCATTGGCAGTGTCCCACAATTCCTCTCGCTCAAAGGCCAGCAATCGAAGTTGACCATGACCCTGGTAATCATTCAGCCAGATTCAAAAGCAGAGAATTTCATCAAAAAGGTCCTACCAAAGCATTGGGGACCATGGATGAAAATATCAGTCAATTCGATACATATTGGCCGATATGTATAAGTATCGGGGCCCCTTGATACCAACATTTAACAATACTGCAACAATATCGCGATATATTTTCATATTGGCCGATACAACTCTATCTGCTTACTACTTTCAGAAGTTTTTTTTTCTATCGATATATATCCAATACTGTTTTTTATTGTCTAGTATGCCCGATAATAATACAACCAGGGCCAATACTTATACCAATACCAATATTTTTATCCATGTTTGGGGCATAGACGATTCCATTTCTCTATGACATTCATTCACTGAAATTATTTAATAAATTACCCACAAATCTCTTTTGCCTCGTCCTGACGAGGATTTCCCCCCTGATGTTATCCTAGTAAGGATAGCTGTATCATCAAGCTGAGAAACCGAAGCTGGTGAAGAGGCTTTCTGTGATGATTTGTTAAGCGACTTATTTATCAGGTAATTAACAGCACGGGGCAACTGTAACCAGAAAAGTGCTTCTGAGGATTCACCAAAGATTGTAGCAGCAAAAGCAAACCTCACAGCAGAACCTTTATTCAGTATTTTAGCATATAATCTTGCTCTCTCATCGTCAAGAATGCATCCTGGAGTGAAGACAAAATATGAATGAAGACAAAGGAAAAAAAAGAAAGCAGTAATCATATGCTCTGAAGCAAAACACTAATGAAAGAATCATCACAGACACAACACATTCAATCCACCTTCTTGCCGATAAGGTTCAAATACTTTAAGGAGCATTTCTGGCACTGCAGCATCACCAACAGATGGTGCATCAATCATGTAACTGCGCAGATCTTCTGATGGTGAAGCAGTTCCAGGAATATGGTGAGGCCTTTTATCAATACTTGTACCATGGGTGTTAAACCACGAGGGCTTTACACCCAACTGCAAAATCATTCGCAATGCCTGAAGAGACAAAAGATGTTCAGGTAACCTGACCAATGGATGTGCACAAGCACATACTAGAATTTGAATATGACGATTATACACAAAATCACATTGAATTTTTTATAGGGTAAATGGGAAAATAATCTTAGAATCATTGTATTCAGATAACTAGGAATTAAAAAAAAGGGGAGCATTGTTTTTTTTTTTAGAAAGAATAATAATTCCTTTTAGAATTGTTATTTCTAACATTGAAATAGCCAAATAGTGAAATGGTATTTCCACTTGGAATAAAGTAAAAATAAAATTTCTATTCCATCCTACCAAACATGGTATTAACACAACTGCATATATGGCAAGATATTTTGCAACATATGACAGTTTAAATCAATGGTAAAACATTACCCATTCAATAATTATGAAGTCAACACACTCAAATAGAAAAGGAGGTAAAAAATGAAAAATCTTTCTCAATCAAGAGGGAAAAAATACTTCTTGCTCAAAACTCCACAACCATGAACAACGGGATAAGCACTAGTATTTATTACAAAAAAATACCAGAGCATGTGCTGTTGGAAGTAAGATGGGAGCACATATAGGCATCGGGCGGAATCTCTCTTTGACTGATTCAGGCTGAGGTCCGTATGTCACTGGTCTATCATTTCTGAAGATGGTAGAGAGAGGTGGGGATGAGAAAAAAGTAAATTAAGATAAAGTTGCTTACAACAATATAAGATCATATAAACCTTGAAGAGCCACCATTCGACAAACCTAATATATTAATAATCATGGTAGATATAACCTCTAACTGATTGTTGATACAAATATATTAATTCAGCAACAATGTATAAACACATAATTCAGTATATAAATTGCCTCCAAATATGACGGTGAAGCATGAGATATTTTCCTAAACGTGACAGTATACCTTGTGGTGTTATATCTAAGTATATGAATGTGATGTTTATGTTTATATTGATTCAAGAGGAAACCACCATTCAATCAATATAAAATCAGCAAGGCTCGGTTAATGATGACTTCTACCAAGAGAACATGATAAGAATATAGTCGCCGAAGCAAAAACTTTGCAGACTGGGTCAAAACAATTTACAATAGCACCACTCGACACAGACTCTTGAGAAATTCAGAATGTATAGTTCATAGATAACGCAACGCCCCTGCTCTGCATTCTAGGCCGAAATAGACACACTCAAACCATCCAGAGAATGTTGATGAAACTATTTCGAAAGATCATTCTACTTCCCCTTAGGAAATAGTACAGAGAAATTAATAATGAGCTTAGCAGGAGGTGACATACACATTAACCTCAACAAGGCGAAAACTGCTATCAGCTCCAGCAATGCACAATACCAGTGGATCCTCCTTGTCTGTTCGCATAGGCAACCAGTCAAGTTCCAATACAAGGGTTCCAGGAAATTTCGGTTGTAAAGTTGAATTTGCCAATGGATCCGATGAATCCTGCAAAAACAGAAATCATTTGAACAGTGTGTTAAGAATGGAGTTCTGAAAACACCATCAACAGAAGCAAGGGAGATCGTTTGATAGTTTTCTAGATAATGAGGATAAAGCTTGGGAAAACCAAAAACGCATCCTTGGGGTCACTGTCCGGCCACCCATAAAGACAAAATTAATGCATCACAAGACTAGATCAAGATGCTTGCACTTTCTTTCCCTGGCCTCTCTCCGAGCAGAAATGACACCAACGTCACAAGAGGCAGTAAATGTACTCTTTCTCAATTGCTCCAATTGGTAGAAAAAATTAGATGTGATTGGCTGAGAAGGCATTTAAGAATGATTAGAGGCTATATGCCACCTGTATGCAGCATACATATATTATCCCATAATTAACTCTACGATGCAGATTGTCAAATCCAAGACAGATCTCAATCTAACAGCTGTCAGAATTAACTACATTCACCAATGACAGGAAATCTTACAAGATCATATATAGAAAATGTGTTGTCATAAAATAGTACAGCAATACGCCCTCGACTTTGGTCTCCAGGAACAACAGGTGAAAATTTGATTCTCCGAATTCCTTCTCTGTGAGTGTTGAATGAGGAAGAGTGCCCAGTCATCACATCCCACCAACGTATGCTCCCTGACCTGTCACCCATAACCTGGAAAATAATAGATTCAATACCATAATTAACAATAGACAACCTAGTGGATAATCAGACACACATACCACATGAGGAAGGCGGTAAGCCATGGCTGTAACCAACCCATCAGATGAAGCGAATGACGATGAAGGCCACTTTGGTCTGGAGGCATACAATGAAAAAAGATAATTAAAGAGATTTTTCAGCCACCAGTTTGCGTTGTTATATAGATGGAGAGAAGGGAAATAAAGGAATGATATTGATCATTTAACAGCCGTTCTATTCAGTCAATTCATTGTTAAGTCTTGTTGTAAAAGTCTGGACTTGCACCATGTTAAGGTCGCACTCTATTGTCGAGTTATATCCTTTACTGTCCCCACAATAACTAGCTCAATCCTGGTAAATTGAGTGAAGATGCCTTGCATTCTTTTTTTTCCTCAGATTGTTTCTCAATTATTTTGGTGATCAGTTTATCTCATGCCTCACATTCATTTCGTTTCCTTTTTGGAGGGGGGGAGGTATATGCCTCACATCCAGAACTAAATTAATTGACTTTTAACTGTAAAAAATTTTAAGTGGGACTTGAATTCTTTGTGCTGCGCACAATATGAGCCCTTGCCCACTCTATTTTAATGAAGTCCAAAGCAGGCATTTATGGAGGCTTATAGTGGGAGCAGAGGGCCTGTACGGACCCTCGTTTTGAGTATTAGAGCCTGGGCCTGTTCAATATAAGGTTCATGGATTTTGTTTGGTGATTTAGGGTTTTGCCCCGTTAAGTCATTGTATTTTGAGAGCTAATTCTTGAGAGAGAGGCAGGTAGTTTTTTGGATATAATTTTAGGGTTTGAGTGTTTGTGTTCAGACTTGCATTCTTTCAATTGATTGATTTTCTTCTCTCACATTAAGAGGTTTTTCAGGGAAAATCATGTTGATTCTCTCTTTTATTTTTTGAGGTTGTTTGTGCCCCTGAAATTTGTGGTTATGTCCTGGTTTCAGCATAACAAAGATAATGATAGCTATCAACCATGCAAGCCAAAACTACTGACAGTCAAAATTAACAAGTACCGGAAGTCTCTAATTCTTCTTCCTTGAACCTCAAAAACTCCAAGCGCACCATTGACTAGTGCAAAGGCAAAACTCTCGGAGCTGTCATCTTGAGATCCATCAGAGCTCCCGGCCTCTGCAAATAAAAGCTACTTTCATATTTGAATGAACAATTGTGAAGAACATGTGTCGATAAACTGTACAGACAACTAGTTCAAAAATTACGAATATTGCAAGCTTACTAGAATCCAGTGAAGAAGAATTTGCACGGGCTGATATATCAGTTGACACCCCAACTATACGATCCTTCAAGGATAATGATGATTGTCTAGTTGGTGTAGCAGGTCGAGGAACTGTTGGTAGAGTCCACTCCAATACTGTGAATGGGAGTGCCAGTGATCTAAGCTATACAGCAAAAAAACGCCCCAAGAATCCACTTTTAAGTGAGAAAACAACAAACATGATGGAATAGAAAGGTTTAAATTCCACAGATACACTACCAGAACAAGTATATTTTTCAGGAAGCAAATGCCAATAGAAATGTCAATTATGTGCATATAAGACAACATTATCAATCAAGTCAGTGAGAACCAAATATCCCACGCTCAGGTCACAGCACGCCCGAGGATAGAACAAAGTTTAGTTTCTTAGCAATACAAAAGGATTGGTTGACACAAATTTGTCATGATAAGGAACTTCTGGCTGTGGCAGCCCTTGGAATACCTAGTACTCCCAAAGGGGTAATGAAAGATGTAGCTAGCAACATGAATGCCTAATTGCCTATATTTTCACACTCTCTAATGCATATTGTACTATAAACAAAACAAACATCAAATGACAGGTGATATAGGAAAACCTAGTGTGCATAATAAAGGAACTTAATTTCCTTCAAGCAGAACTAAATATATTATAAAGGAACAGTGCCTGATTCAAAGAATTACAAGGTATAACAAAATTGAAACTAAACATTCATATTTTTGAAAGGAAAGCAAGGACAAAGTGACAGATGCTGAGACTGAAATTTATAAATCCAAAATTAAATATACTTAATTGTCTTCCATATTGTCAAGCATCTCCAACTCAGCAGCTAGTGCCCCATACGATCCCATGTTAATAAGTAATTCCCAGATATTGGCAGATATTGCTCCTACTTCTAATAAAAATATAGTAATAATTCAAATTACAGTATTTAAAGTAGAATGGAAGAGCAAGATTCATAGGTTCATTTAAATATCGGTCTTGTCATTATTATCTTTGTAGATGAAATGGGATTTGCTGTATTAAAATCGAGGATCATTTTTTCGGCTACTGACCATGATCGGATTTTTTGTCATTGCCCACACCTCCACAGGAGCATCACGAAACAAAATTAGAAGGTATCTGCAAATTTCAGATGGCATTTGTCACTATGTCAGCTAAATTGAGTAACCGAGTTGTGATCACAATAAATATGTCACTACGTCAGCCAAATCTGGTCAACTAGTTGCAATCACAACATTGAACAGTGTTATGCAATACAGAAATGAAGTTGACTTCAACCAAACAAAGTAATTTCCCCAAACATTATACTCAACAACTTACCAAACGAAAATAGAGAGAAAAAGAACATTTTAGCTGATGTTAAAGAAAACAGTCCATCAAATGCCCCAGGTTTTAAGAATTCAGTAACAGGCCTTCGTTGCAAAGATCCCAAAATTGTTCGATAGGGATGTCCTTTGGCCTCTCTATTTAAGCCCAGACCTCTACCTGTCACTTGTATCTCAAATGCCACTCACTAATCACCATGAAATTGATGAAAATGCCTCATTGAAACCACCTAGCTACTGAAAGCAAGATGCAATTGATTCTTATGGACCCTCCATTAAAATTTGGGCTAACTGACAAAATAACCTCTCATATATTACTTTAGACTTTCTCTAATAAAAAGAAAATCCAAATTCACTCTCAAGTTCATATTCATTTTTACTATAAAATAAAATTCCCAAGGTGCCAGATCTTCTATTTTAAATACAAAACATATGAGAGCACATAAACATCGACATGTGAAATGAGGCAAGAGAGAGCAAGAGGCACAAACACACAGATGTAGAGTTCTAAGAAAAAAAGAAAATAGCTTAGCAAGCGGAACAAGCACACTGATCAAAAGTTCTTGGAAGAGAAAATAGCTTGCAGGTTTTAGCTTGAAGCCATCATCTGTGATATGGTAGATGGGATAGAAGGAGGGAGACAGAGTTGACATGGCAGATGGGGTGGAGGGAGGGAGGGAGAGATATGGTGGCATGTAGATTGGTATGACAAATATTTAGCATATTATCTTATCGGTTTTCTTAACATTCCTCTAAAAACACTGCCTTTTCCCTCCTCATAAAGGTAAAGTTTTTTTGATAGCTAAAGAACCAAAGGCTAGATGATGTTCAGGCACATGTACTCATCCCCTCGCCAAACTTAGATCAGTGAAGGATGTTAAGATTGATAAGATAGGCTAGCAGTTGGAACTTTATGCTCTTAATGAAAGAAAGAAATCTTTATATTTCTCAACACAGTGCAAAGTTTTAAGAGTATGATTCTAAAAGCATCAATTTATTCATATTGCAAGATACTCATGTTAAAAGCAACCAAATGCACCATGAAAATACAAGCGGCTATGGAGCTAGTGATCGACCAAGTTATGCGCTGGGCACACTGATGAGTGTAGGTGTGTGATAGTATGGGAGAAGTGTTTTTCTTTGGAAAAGGTGAAGCAGAGTCAAGAACAATGAAACACTTTATGATAACAGATTCAAATGACATCAATCTGGTTTTTGGTTTTTAGGATAGGCGCTGAGGGAATATTCCTGGTTCTTGCAGACTCCCTCAATTTATTTGATGTAGATCTTTTGAGCTTTGGTGAGAGCCTTGCCGGTTTGTCTCCCTCCCTTGGTAAGAGTTATGACTTTGACCATTAAATGGATCCTTAATCTTGTATATCATTTCTTTATCGTAGATTCAATGCTTACTTTACCCCAAAAATAGCAAAAATACAACAACAAAACCTTACGATTCACCAAGTGAGGTAAGCTATGAACCACCTTCTACCGATTAGCTCAGATTAGCAAAACCCTCTAAAAGTATAAATAATTTTAAATATTTCCTAAGCATCCCCTCCCTTTTTGTATGTCACCACAACAATATCACTTTTCCTCACCGATACTACATTCAACCTATGTTCGCATATCTTATATGACTTTTTAGAGTTGCAGCACTCATCCATTTTGACATAATCTAACATCGCAACTACTGTTCGTATATGTTGTTTCTCAATTGCCCAATATTTCAATCTATATAGCAGCTAGTCTAATAGTAGTCCAGTAAAATTATTTTTCAATTTTAGAGATATTTTCCCATACATCGCATCCAGATGAATTTCACATTTAAACCAACCCGCCTTAATCCTATGCATCACATCATATGTCATCTGCTGTTATACAAAAGAAAACCTTCACAAAACAAGATAATGATATATCATCATTTACAACATCGCAAGTATATCTTAGTACCTATAAAGCATGGACACCGATAGGGGACACAAATATGACACGATACCAACACACCAATGGGCTATTTTATAAAAATAAAAAATATGACACGCCGAGGATACGTAAACTAAAATTATAATTTATAATTTTTAAATTGATGAACACTACTATTTTATACTAAATTTGTGGGTTATCGCCTTCATCTGTAACGAAGAAATCTAATCCTTACTCCATAAAAGATCAACTGTATTATTACCTTTATTTATTTCATCTCCATATTCATCTCTTATTTCTTGAGTCTTGATTTTGTATCCTACGAAAATTTAGTGAAGGAAAAATGCTACTTACAATGAAAGAAGAAGTCTCACTTGACTGTGAGATATTGCTGGGGAGTAGAGACTATAAACAGAAATAAAAGAGAGATATACAACTTTAAATTTGTAAAATTACAAAACAACCCATATTTTTTAAAATTTATAAAATAGCCAATAGTTTTTTAAAAATTATAAATTTATTCAACATGTCTAAAACGTGTCGCGACGTGTGCGGTACGTGTCAGACAAAAAAAATAAATTAATATATATCGGAGCGTGTCCAACACGTGTCCCATCATGTTCAGGGCGTGTCGATATCTGATGTGTCAAACACTGACACCAAAAGAGTGTTCGTACTTCCTAACTTAGTACCTTTCGGTGGACAAGATTGCGATAATAAAGCAATAATTGATTGACTAGGAATAGAAAGAGAAAATTTGACCCAGGAGATCTCAACCTTCCAGATGAAGAAGCTCTTAAAGCTCTTATAGGGGCACGCTCTGGCTTTTGCAAAACCCGAAATGCTCGATTGAGGCCACTTCTAACGCAGGTCACAACAAGCCTATTAATATAGCCTCGAGATTTTTCATTTGCCTGAGTTAAAAAGAATCGCATAACAAAGGCTATTAGAAAGAGAATACAGTTAAGTTGGCACACAAGCATGTCAATTCAGAGGCACTATATGGAACTAACCACCAAATTATCCATAATTAAAGATACAATTGATAAAATTACAAGAAGAGTAAACAATAAATGTAAATAAGACAATCGAATAGAATAGCAAATTTAGCAGAAATAAAACAAAAAATTGAATTAGCAAACCATCTCTACTTCATAATCCTTTCACCTGGTTGTAAGAGAATGACACCAGTCTTGAATTTCCAAGCCATCGTAGACCCCTCACAAACCCACTATGAACAGTGAAACATGCCGCAAAAGCATTAGATGAAACATCAACAATCTCAATTGTGCCACTTTGAGTACCCAAAGCAACCAACGGAACAGCAACAGCAGGATGGCTCCCACCACCTTCACAAAGGAAAACTGTGTTTCAAAAATCATACATATTGCTAAGAATTTTAACAAGAGAAATACAGTAATAGAAAATTTAATGAGAAGTGAAACTAACGAGCCAAAGTAGCTGTTAAAGAAGGGGATGGTACAGCAAGCATAGTCACCGTTGAAGAAAGAAGATGAAGCTGTCCAATTAAGGTCATCTGCAGCAGTTATTTGGGCTGTAAGTGTGCATGAGTAAGCCAAATAGTTTGTGAATGGATAAACACTTGTCCTTTCATCAATAATTTTGCCTTATTTGTAAATTGTACAGCTAACAGCAAATGGGAACAATAAATACCTCACAGAAAAGAAAACCCATTTTCAAAAATGTCAGATGCAGAACACACCAAATCCCAGTGAAATGTGCAAAAGCACAATATATTTGGACAAAGAATCACTTGCTTTCAAATGCATAGCCTCAAACGAGTAATTCTAGACATACAAAGAACAAATGGCATAAACTGATGATTATATCCTATAATCACCATCTGAAACTGTAAATAATTCTACCAGTATGACATCATCATCAACACATCATCTCTCTACAGTTTGTAAAGTAAAATTTTCATCAATATTTTTTGTCCTAAAATATGCAAATTCACAGCATAAATTTAGTCCCAATATTTACTGGATAATTTAAACTACGTGATACATAAAGGTGCTCCATCGTAATACAGGAGTAACTTTTTGACTATACTTTCCTTCACTTTCCCTGATGAAGGTTGACCAGGTAATATAAATATTGGAAGGACTTGTTTGCAGCCAGTCATATAATCCTATCTTCGTTTTTGAAACAGTAACTAGTCATATATAAATAAGAAAATACAACAATCTATAATTTGCACTACATTCATGCTGTAGTAGAATGTTCACTTACATAAAAAATACCAGAGGATATATGTGAAATAGTGATTAACAACCTTAAATAACATGTCTTCCGAAGTGGCACTTAAACGCCTTCTTCCTTTCTCAAGCACCGGTTGTTGCAGCACATCACAAGCATCATTATTAGTATTCGTATCTTTAGGAGACACTTCAGTAGCATCTGCCACTGCTGTCAAGTTTGCAGCATCTTTTGGAGTGTCATCAGACCCTTCCGCAGCAAGAAGCCAGTTCCATATCTTCCCATCATCCGAAATAGAGATCAAACGTGTTCTAGAGACTGGTAATGTCTCGTCATAAAAATCAAAAGGATTATCAAAGTCCTCAGCGAAAGGTGTATGAGGTACATCAGCATAAATCTTGCCAACATTTTGAAGGGTACAGTCTGATTGGGAAATCACGGCAGCAAGAATGGCAGGAGAAGGCACAGAGGTTCCAATTGCAGGCATCAATTCTTCTGTTGTACACATAACATATGCCTGTTCTCCTCTGTATCAACAAACCAAGGAAATAAATTCCGCACTCTTCATCAAAGGTGTCATAATTTTAGTCTCGAGATGAGTAAGAATATCAGAAATGCAGCTGCAAAACTAACACATCTACAAACGCATATCAGGTTTTGCAATAATTGTTACTATCAGGCTCAAAGCAGTTCCATAAGATTGACTTACTAGTGTTACTCCATTTGGCCAAGCTTGTCTATGTATAGTCACATCACCCTTTCAAGGATTTTTTCCCCTAATTGGTAAGAGATCAGTACTTACAATCTAATAGGACACCAGGGGGGTGGCCCAAATTACAGCCTTACCCACCAGAATGCCAAAACATGATACCCACATATCAGGTTTTGCTATAGTTGTTACTATCAGTCTCAAAGCAGTTCCATAAGATCGACTTACTAGTGTTACTCCATTTGGCCAAGCTTGTCTATGAATAGTCACATCACGGTTTCAAGGATTTTTTCCCCTAATTGGTAAGAAATCAGTACTTACATTCTAATAGGACACCAAGGGGGTGCCCCAAATTACAGCCTTACCCACCAAAATGCCAAAACATAATACCCAAGGCACAAACACGATGTACCTAAAAAGGCAAATCCACAACTCCTAAAAGATACCAAAACTAAAAAATCAAAAGAAAACAAGCATTTGCTAGTACCAGGTAACTTCCCTAACATGATCCAGATTATGTCTTCAAGTATGATTCTAACATTCAAATCATTTAAGCAATCCATCTTTTAAAAGAAATCCCATTCACGGGGGCCCCTTCGAATTGAATAAGAATATTGGTTGAACCACAACAAAATTCGTGAACAGAGCTCCATGAAATTTAGAAAAATATCAAATCAGGAACGCAGCTTAAACTAATGCTTACGCTCTACGCCGCCAAGTACTAAGCTTCCCATCAAGATGCACACAATACAGCATCGAACTGACCGGATCCGGCAAGACATCCAGAAACTTCCCTCCCCTCGGCAATGTCGCCGCATATAGCACGGCCTCATACTGCAAATCGAACACCACCAACTCCCTCGGGAACGTCACAAAGAGAATGTGATTCCACTGGGGCGAAAATGCACACTTGACGGAGTACGTCGGAAACACCGCCGAAGCCGGCGACGTCGTTGACACTCCGCCCAAATCCTTCTCCAATTTGGCCAATTCAGTAGTATCAGAACGAACCTGAAGCTCCTTCAATATGACATCTTCTTCCATCTCCCCGAGCACTTTGACTGACAGCAGGAGGCCTTTTAGCCCTAAGACGCAGAAATGGCGAGAGTCGAAAGGATCGCGGCGAATGCAGGAGAGAAATTCGGATGCGGCTTCGTATCTGAAGAAGCAGCGGCCGGTGGTGGTGCTGTACAGAGAGAAAATGGAAGGTCCGTTTATAGAAGCGATGATCCAGTTATCGTGTCGAGCCTGGATCCAGCAAATATCTTGGATACCAAGCTTGAGAGAGTCGGATTCAAACCACAGGAGAGGAGAGTGAGAGCGAAGGTCGAGCAGGCAGAGGCGTCCCTGGCGGTCGCCGGCTGCCAGGAGGAGATGGGAAAAGGAGGGAGAGGAGGACAGATCGGTGGAGAGGAGGTCGTGCTGGCGGAGGAGCGAATTCGGAGCCCAGCGGACGGAGGTGACGAAAGGGGAGAGAGAGGAACCGGCGGCGGCGTTGGTGGTGAGGCTGGAGGAAGAGGAAATGGAGAAACCGGAGATAGGAGGGGGCATGGGGATGACGGTTACGAGCTGCATGGAACGCGATTCGACGACGGAGATTGAGCTTCCAGAGGCGTAGGCGAAGAGGCCGGTGGTGGTTATGTCGGCCGATCCGCCATTATTGCGGCTGGGTGGGCCCGGAAGCATCCAGTCCGATGAAGAAGAGTCGGTGGTTGGTGGTCGTGATCGAGAAGTAGACATCGCCGTTGACGATGGTTGTAGCCGCCCTAACACGGGAAGAAAACGACGGGAGAGAAACGCATCGAGTGGACTCGTCCGGCCTCCCGTGCAAAAGAATGCACTAAAGCTCAGAGCTGAATTATTATTTTTATATATATAGTTTTTTAGTTAAGGATTGAAATTTACATTTTTTATTTTTTTTGAATTTATAATGAGATATTAAATTATTAAAAATAATTAAATAATATTTTTAAAATTTTTTTCGTATATAATTCTTACGTCTCAATTTTCGGCCTTTGTACGAACGGAAACCTTACAACATAAAATGCTTGATTATCCTTTTATATTAGCGATTGTGATTTAGGGGGCAAAGAGAAAAGGAGCGAAAACACATAAGAGTTTTTACGTGAAAAGTTATCTCTTGAATGAGAGGAAAAAATTATGGGACTCTATGTCTGGAAAAAACTTTACTATATTTGGACTGGTTACAAGCAACTTGAGTTTATAGAAATGAGGAACTTAGAATTGGAAAAAAGAAGACATCTCTTTCTATTATGGGTAGCAAGAGTAAAAATACGCGCCCCTTGTCTGACTCGTAGTTGACGTATTTATAATGGTTGGGTATTCCGTTGAGAGGAGTCTACATGGAATTGGTGTATGCAGAGAAGCCTGCTACCAACTCTACCGACTCCATTCACCGTATCAGGGATGTTGCGTACATTTTTCGTGATACTTTATCTTGTCACATCTGCAGCGATTAGGTGCATGCCTTTGACTATCAACTTTCATGAAGTTTGACAGGGTTAATCACCAAATCTTTAACATATCACTCTTGCAGAGACGACTGACATCCGATAGTTATATTGAGTCCACGGACCCTTATGGGCTTTCGGCCATCCATCTCGCGTGGGTTGGTCCCAGTGCAAGGACTTATTGGGCCTTCAAGGCCTACTGAATTTCTGTGATATTGGGGTCCAATTATAGGTAAATGAGTCTTGTCTATGGGTTCAAAGTTTCGGTATCCATAATTAGCCTCCATGTCTATGCCGACTTGCAGTTGAGGCCTGGCATGCCCTCCCTATGTCCACGGGCTCCTATCACCA
>JAOVVI020005104.1:0-16863 GCA_028571085.2 Nepenthes alata
AAAGTTTTAGACATCAAGAACTTAGACGAGGAATCGAGAAAGAGGAATAAGAATTTAAAAAGAGAAAACTTGAAAACATGACAAAAAAAGAAGTAAGCTTCAGGCTTTATTAAATATGTATTTCTCTATTGTCAAATCTGAATTTTTCTTCCAACTTCAAGGGTATTAAATACAAGATAAGTCACATAACAGCTACCAAAATTAAAGTCTAACTCTCCCTTAATACAACATCTTCCAAACCAAATTAATTAAGACAAATCTACCACAAGACAGCTATTACTTAAGATAATTCCAATCGAAAACATCATCAACTAACTGATAAATAAATATCACAATATCAGTGGGTAAAAGTGGGTGAGCCATGGACTTTAAGTGGGTTGCTTCAGTGATAAGCCGTGTACTACATCAAACTTAAAGCATCAACCAAGATTTGGAGATTAGTGTTAAAAACATCATTAAAGTTCATCTGAGGTTGGGTTACAATAAGGAAATTGGGGCATAATTTGGGTGAATATGGAATTGTAATCGAGATATTGATAATTATCATGGTTGTATAATGTGAGGTAAAATTACCAATTCTTGTGCTATAATTTTGAACGGGATTTCACGAGCCAAATCAATGATGCACATCTGCAAAATAGGTCTTATTTCATAATTTTGAAGTTTACTCTAACTACTAAGAGTTTAGCATAAGATAAGAAAATGAAGCTAGCAAATCCGGAAAATGGCAACACTATTTCTAGAGAAGGATATTGCCTGTGTTGGACGATGATGAGTACTTAGATCCGGACTGCTATACAGATTAGGGAAGCAGCATGATCTTTTCTAGCGGGTCAAATTGAAGCGGATCCGGTCTCCTTTTCTGATAACCTGGATCACGCACACCACAACAAACAAAACGAGAGGTCAAAGGATGGTGGGACTCACTCCACGATATGTTCTCCGATGCTCAAGCCAGAATTCTTTTTGTGAGGGAGAAAAAGGTGGAGGATGCAAGGTGCGTGGATGCACATAGTAGGGGAATTGAGTGTGAATTGGAGGCTTGGGTTCTAGTGAACGCACTCGGCTGAGAGCGGCTTTTAAGAGTACACTCTAATGCTGAGTGGCTCGAGAGACAGTACACTCATGGGTGGAGTGGCTTGAGATAAAGCTTTCATAATTCTTCTAGGACGCTCAAGAGTATGCATTGGTCTTGGGTCCCCCTTCCTGCAAGAGTGAAGGGCATTTATAGAATTGGACCGGTGTAGCCTTTCTTGAGCCTCATGGCTAAGGCCGGTTGCCCTGGCAGATTCACTGAGCTGCCTCTGCGATCGTGTGAGAAGTGTATATGGTAACCGTTGCCTTTTTAGAAACATTGCAAAGTTGTGCTTGCCATCTCGGAGTGATACACCGTACGGGTGAATATTTTACAGATATTTGCTAGGTTGTCGGGACAATTGTCGCGGCTACATTATTGCAGATACTATTGCTCACCCCCACTGTGTTGTTGAGGTTGTCGGCGGCTATGCAGGAGGGGAACTATGGGCGCGGTATTGCGCGCAACCTTATTTGCCTGCTTCCTGTTGAATAGTTCAAAGTCAACCCACTTGGGCCAACCATACTACTATGTGGACCTTAGGTTTAACGGGCCATGTGATGGGCCGCCGTCATTTGGGCTTTTCTCCTCTCGATGGGCCTTGATCTTGCAAAAAACGTTCGCTGGACCGTCGCTATTCTTGTGGGTTGGGCCCCAGACGGGCCCATGATCTGCCGGTCCCGTAAGAAGGTTTCTGCCAAAAAAACTCAACCATTTCCATGCCAGCAACTTCAATGTCTCAAGAGAACTCTTTACAATCATTCATAATCTAATTCTTCAATGAGAAGATTTACCCTGGGAAACTAGATTTCAGCACATCTGAGCCATCTCCTAAAGTTTCCAATAGATGTGGAACTTGAAGCGATGACTTTGAAGACAATAAGTTTACCAAAAAAAACACTGGAAGAGGAAGAAGAGAAGCACAGGATACCAACAGGGTCCTTTATAGATGATGCAAAAGTAAATTACTAGTGGACATTTTTTTCAAATGGTCATTCATAGTAGTTTTTGGCATGACAATCATAGTAACAGCATTGGGGCTGGGAGCAAAGGATTGTTTTAAAATCAAAATGGAGGCTTTCACATTTTTTAGTCACTCCACCAATTTTTCATACTGTACAACTACTCCAGACAAACACGATGAAACTATTGATTATTGTGCCTTAACAACAAATTCTTGTAAAATGTACACAATGCAAGATATTTTACTGGTGAAGTGAGATATTTAGTTGCCTGACCACAGCAATTGCTACATGACGCCCATAAAAGCTTCCTTTTACAACAAAGCAACTTGGCCCATAAGTTGCAACTAAATGCATTCATGGAACCAATTTTAAAAAGCATGGACAATACACGTCATAAAAAAGGGAGGCTGGGTAATGTTACCTCTGAAATTTGTTTAGCTTCATCACTCAGCACAACTGACTCTGAAGTCCCATCATGATTTAAAAAATCTGCAAAAGGAATCTATAAAGTACCTCAAACATTGGCTAAATGTAACAAGTAAATACATTACAGTTCGCAGAAAACGTAAATTTAATAATTTACTAGACTGATAATACCAGGGATAGCCCCTTCATGCTTCCCCATGCTCGCGATCCAACTGCAAATTTCATTGGAACTTTTTAGAGAAATCATAATAATGAGAATGCATTAACAGAAACAGTTAAACATTCCTCAAAAATTATCCATCTGTGTTTTTAAAAACAAAAGACAATGGAATACAAGAAAACAAACGTAAAACATTCATCAACATCTCTGACAGAATGTCAGCCAGTTTCAATGTCCAACCATAGTAGGATGCTTACTTTATTTCTTTTTTCTCACACAAGATCAACTCTTAACCAGCTGCATGTGCTTCCAAAGTAGCCACTTGTCAGGTGGTAATATTTTGTGGGGTCATCATGAGTTGGTAGTTTAATGAACCAAATTAAGCATTTTCCTACTGAGGTCAAGTACATGGATTCTGCACTTCCATTCAACTATGTCACATGCTGTTTCTCCGCTAGTCCCAAATATGCGAGATCATGCTATATTGTCTCCTGCCAACTTTTCTTTGATCCGTCAACCACTTTTAGAGTAAGTCTCTTCCATCCTTTACATCTGCTTACAAGTAACATCATACATGTCAATTGGTCTAAATACCCAACAGAGAGTTCCCTTCACATTAAAAAAAATATCTTCCCTAATAACACCCTATTACAATCAATTAACTTTCTAATGTACAGCCTAATTATAATCAATAATAATTAATTGCAATCAATCAAAATCATCTAATAGATAAAAACAATACAGTATATGGACTTGGATCCTGCTGACAATGTGATCATCCTTCACCAACAAATCACCTCAAATGTGCCTCACGAATTTCATTAACTTTCTATTACATAATATCATACACCAGAAACCTCTCTATCTATGCTCATATAGCCTCTTTATCATCTTCTCTCTACCATTGCAAGACATGCTGGAATTTAAATGTCCAACAATCTGCTTCGTATAACAAAACTAACCTATTAGCTAGTTCATAGTATTTGTCTTTAAGTTTGGGGAGTATTTTCTTATCACAAATGATTCCTGAAGCCCTCCTCCACTTCATCTAATCCATTTTGATTCAGTGGTTGAAATAATCCCTCTTCAATCATCCCATCCTTTTAGTTCATTGAAACACGATAGTTGAAATAATCCCTCTTTTACATGTTTATATGACTATTCCCACCTCCCAAACCTGCTCAGACAAAACTTTAATTTCATGTATTTAGTCTTCAATCCACTACTTCAACCTTTAGCTTCCAAGCCTCCCTGCAAAGTTCAAACATAGCATTAACATCACCCATGTCTCATCTACCAATACTATATCATATGCAGAACCATGCACCTTGACAGAACTGCTTGAATGACAGAAAACAAATAAGGGCTCATCATAGATAACAATGGTGAAAATATCAAGATTGATGTTAGTTGCATTAGACAATATGTATCAGTATTGGATGTCACGGATATAAAAAAATTTCTTGTGATCACATCAAAAGTAAGTTATATATTAAAATTTAAGCATTTTTAATCATCTATTTACCTATTTAAGGAGTTTTAGTTAATTTTGCCAAAATTAATATTGATATTATCCTAAATTATCGAAAAATATTTTAAAACTTTTGATTCATGCATATTTATATTATTAAAAAAATTATATGAATTTAAATTTCTTAAAAAAATTAGAATTTTTAGGTATATTTAAAATATATGGATTTAAACTTCCGAAGAAAAAAGTGAAAGAAAAAAAAATAATAATAACAATATATGATTTATCTTGATATTTTCTTAGTGTCAAAAAATATCAATACCAGTGCATCCCTATCCCAATACATATTAGCCAATATTTCAAATATGGCCGTATTTTCATCAAAGTACAATAACCCAAGCGTAATAATAATAAGAAAAAAGTGTCTTGATCCTTGGGTGTGTCCTTGCACAATCATTACTCAAGACTCATCACATTATCACAACAGCTTCCGGAACTAATCCACGTTCAGTTTTGCAACAATACACCCAATGTCATAATACCTAGATTTAGGATGGGCTAAGAGCAGTTGAAAGGGTGGTTTAGAATTTGCTACATGAGAAATCACTATTCAAGCTCCTTGAAAGTGTTTGAATAAGATGGCAGAGCTTTTGTACAGTGAGCCAACACAGGTTTTTAGTTAAGTAATGCCCCCTTTTGGAAAGAGCTACCAAAAGCTTGTTACATTGTTCATGTGATAGCCTAGGTTTTAACTACACTTTTTGAAGTAGTCAGCAGTTGCGATAAAAGCTAGATAATTACTAACTAGTTCAACCATGGTACCGAAGCTGATACCTTCACAAATTTTAGACAAGAGACAGCAACAGATAAACAACAAGAAGCCTTAAGTCTCACTAAGTACGATCTTGGCCATATAAATTTGCTTCTGCCATTTCCGCTCAGTTTAGTGCTAGATCCTCTAAGGTTTGAAGAAATTTCATATAATCACACTTGCAAGTTTTCATACAACAAGCTCTCCCATTCTTCTTGCCTTTAACCTTAGTTCAAATCATCGTTTCTCATTGGCAGTTCGTTTGGCCTATTTTTTAAGTATCTAAACCATCTTAAATATATTTTCCTTATATTTTCGTCAATAACTGCAACTTTTATTAGGCTACTAATAAATTTAAGAAATAACTTATCTTTTAGAATGACCCCCTCATCCATATAAACATTTTCATATATGCAAAAATTACCTTTTGCAAACATTGTTTTTTATTTGCCCAACAGGTAATAGTGGGACTAAAATAGGCTTAATTTGCATACCTAAAGCATAAGCATGCCGGAAATCCACAAATCTAACATCCTTGAATATTTCAGGAAAGCAATCCAGAACCTGAAATAATATGCAACATCCATCTCCAGTTAGAAATGCATCAGAACTTAGATAGAGTGGAAAGAAACAACCAGATGGGGAAACATTACATCAAAGGAATCCCCTCCCAAATATGTACATACATACATTTAAAATCGTATGCCTAACAATTCAGGGCAGACTTCATTGACACTTTGAAATGTCAGGCAATTATAGGCTGCATCCTCTGTTATATTCTCACCAAACATGGGTCATGGATGCAGCCGTAGGACTGAACCCCCATTATATCATTACAAACAGTGGAACCTATAAAATTTTGTATTCAGATTTTGAGCATCTGCAGCAAACACATCCACTTCAGAGAGGAAACTGAAAAAGAAAAGAAGGGAGAATGGAGTATAGAAAAGAGCTGCATAAAAGATACTCGATCCATGACACAAACTTACAGAACTCTCTTTAAAAATGACATAATTCATTGGTTGATGCACTATTATAAAGTAATTTATTTCCCATGCTACTCAGTTTTGGTTCCCCAGCCTAGTCAAGGGTGGGTTAATTGTCTAATATTTTTGCCTAAAAGCAAGAAAGCACAATTTAATTGAAAGAATACAATCCTATGCATAGACTTTTAACAAGGGATGTCCTAAGGAAAAAGTTACACGACAAATTTTGAATGGAAACAAATATATATATATATATATATATTGTTTGGTATTGAAGGAAATTAAACATCACAAACAAAGGGCGGATTAGCTGCCACCATTAATATATGAGCATTGCTACACATCCCACCCATCTGCAACCACCTCTCTATATGGAGGCCCATTTTGTTTTTATTTAATATTTTTAAAAATGTCACTGGGCCCCATATATATAGAGAACAATTGTATATGGGCTGTTGTTTAACAGTTTCCGAAGTTGTATTTGGCTTGTAGAATGTATTTAACAATAACATTTATAATGTGGACACATTTCTTTAGCAAACCATAATATGATGGTGCAATGAGATTGTTTAAAACAAAAATTGTATCATTTAATTTTTATCTTGTATGATTCTGCAACATACATTTCAAAAAAGACAATATAACAAATGCATGCCCTTTTAATTTATAAGAGAACTGTGTTATTATCTTGCTGATTCTCATGTCGATAATAATTAATGAAATTGAGCTGAATTAGTCAAATAATTACTGAATTGGGAGAAAGAGAGTGAAATTGAGAAAGTAACTGCGAGGAAACAAGTAATTTGGTGAGAGCTGAATTCAGAGGGGTACTTTGAATGATCTGATTTATGTCTGCACTCTGCAGTATAAAAAAAGGTGGAATAAGTTTTACATGAATAATCAGCTAGAATGTTCTTTCATGTGCTTTTATAAAACTAAACCCTTCTTATTATGCTTTGCCATACTAGCCCTGTGCACGATAACTACAAAAGTGAAATTTCATACATAAGACATCATTAAGAAACACATTCGGGATTTGACATGCCAGTACCCAGTGGGCAGGGGTTTGGGAATTCCAGTAACTATGGTCATGACAAGCCCTCTAATTAAACTGATCCCTGCCCTCAAGAATTGAATTTAATTCAATTCATTCGGGATTTCACATGCCAGTGCCCAGTAGGCAAGGGGGTTTGGGAATTCCAGTAACAATGGTCATGACAAACCCTCTAATTCAACTGATCCTTGCCCTCAAGAATTGAATTTTGGAAATTGGACCCAAAGAAATTGCAATCTTCCAAAGTTGATTCCTTACGTGGATATCATGAATGAAGAGATTTAATTTTATTTTCAAATTAGGCTTGATTTTATTTTCAATTAGAAGAAATTTAATTTTATTTCCCATTTGATTTTATTTCTAAATTAAAAAAGATTTGATTTGATTTTCTATTTCATTTTATTTTCAAATTAGTAGAATTTGATTTTATTTGATTAGTAAAGATTTTATTTGATTTTATTTTTTTTCTTTTAAAAAGTTATATCATATTTAGTTAGAAAATTATATTTGTTTCCAAATTATCCTAGAATTATGATTTTTCTATATAATAATCCTAACTCTATTATTTGAGTGAGCATTGATGAATTGAATGTGATGGCTACGCCAGGAATCGGCTGACCCAGAAAGGAGTGACAGCCCAAAATCGCTAAGGCCCATTTTTGGCCAGAACAGTTAACGCCCTGCATTGACCGGTTGAAAACCAAAAAGGACGGAGAAGCCACGACGGACAACTTGAACGGCCAAGGCGGTCAACACTTCTATTGACCGGAATCTTGACCACTTAAAGACCAAGCTTAACGCGACCCAAGCCCAACTTGGCCCACGTGTCTATCCACGACCAACAACGGTCTTCTCCCCTAATTTCACGCTCCCTCAAAAGGCAATCTCCATAGCAATAGTTACTAACAGATTCAGCGTGCCTCATACGAAGAAAGAGCCAAATCCTCTCCTCTATCTGCAGCAAATCCTAGCTGTTACAAAATACAGAAGGAAGGCAATCCTCCTAAGGAGCCGTTACTGCCATTAAGGCCCCACACCAAGAAAGGAAACCTGTCCAACAAAGCGCAGGGATCAAGCGCTCCTGTCAAAGGAAGGATGCCCGGCAACTCAGCTATAAAAACCTAGGGCACGCGGGGAGTTCTGCTAACAAACGCACTCCTCTCTGTTAAGAATCATTCGCCAAAGCCCTGACTCTCTTAAAGGCGCTCTTGAACTTACTCTATGTTCTGACAAGCTCCCACGCTTACAGAACGTCTCTCTCTCTCTCTCCCTCTCACTACGTTCCTCAGGAACACGGTGTCGGAGACCAGTATTCCTTTCGAGCCACAGAAAGCCTTACGCCTCGAAAGAGTAACACCTACCACAAACACTCTCAGCATTTCTCTTTACTCTGTTCCTTCCCCTAACCTTCTCAATTCTTGAAAGGTTGTTTACAGACTTGAACGTCGGAGTATTTTCGGTGGGACTACATCCCACCGACACCTGACCTCTTGTTTATTGAAATGGTGTGCAGGATCCAGACACGATGAACGAAACAAAACTCAACGCTTGATTTGACCCGAGCCTGTTCGAACTTTGGATCCATGACGCATCATTGGTGCCGTATATGGGAAACGCTTAAAAAAAGCCTGCCACCTTGCTCATATACTATCCTCAGTGTCACAGTTAAAGTTCGTGTTGTCAACTAAAATAGTGAACATAAGAGTACAAGCGAGCGAGCCCGCCAGAGATGTAACCCTGCTCGACTAGGACCACGCAGCTAGTACCCTGGTCAACGAGACGGTCAACGGGGTGCCTGCACCCTTCTTCTAAAATCTGTTGGAGCACATGTAGAGTACAAACAAGATACTCCAGATACTCCGCTCCCGCCAGGAGCACGGACAGCAGGGGGCTTCGCCAGCACCAGCCTCCAGGAGAGTAGGCCAGAGGAAGAAGGGACCAGCCAAGAAATCCAGAAGGCCGGCCAATATTCAAGCTCCGGAGTCCTCCCACGCCCAAAGCCAGCTAAGGCCTGAAGACATTCAGGCAGCATGATTCCGGAGGAAAGTCCGAAACCAAGGAACCTTCGATACTCTCGGGCAGAATCAAAACCCCGAGCCCAAGAAGGAGCCACTCGGGCCATTAGATCCACTGGAGGCAGTAGCCGGCCAGCTACTGGCCACACCAGAGGAAGGACAGAGTTAAGAGCATTCAGCCAGCGCAGCCCGAATAGACCCAAAATGGGAGAAGAACCGGAACCGTGATGAGCGCGCGATAGATCTTGACAGCTCTCCTTTCACAGCAGGGATTCTGAACCATCCAATGCCAGCAAAATTCAAAATGCCAACCCTTGACTCGTACGATGGAAGCACTGATCCCATGGATCATATCAACCATTTCCGCACCCATCTGAGCCTACAAGGGTTGGATGACGCATCCATGTGCTGCTACTTCCCGCTTACCTTGAAGGGGGATGCTCGCATTTGGTTCCATCACCTCCCCTCGGATTCGGTCCAAAGCTTCCGGGAGTTGATTGATCTATTCTTGGCGTAATACGCCTCCAGCTACATAGAAGAAAGCAGCCTTGGCATCTGTCGCACATCAAGCAAAAGCACGGGAAGAATCCGTGAAGATTTCTGGATCGCTTCGTAGCAGAAGCCAAGCGGATCCCTAGGCTCATGGAGGAGATGAAGCTTGACAGTTTCATCTTTGCACTGATGTATGGGGACTTCTTTAGGCACCTAACGCATAAGAATCCGCAGACCTTTCGGGAAGCAGAATCTATCATCAGGGTCTATGCTGCAACTGAGGAGGCCAACGAGGCTAAGCATCACGAGCTGATCGAAGAGCCTCACTCTCTCTCGGCAAAAGGAATGAGGAAGTACAGTGGCGGCGACCACTCTCGCAGAAAGCATAACAGGGCCAGGCCGCCAGAACGTAAAGATTATGGGTCGATCAACCTGACGCCCTTGACTGACACACATTCAAAAGTCCTCATGCAGATCCGTGGAAAAAAATTCCTTAAGTGGCCAAGTACTATGATTTTCATCGATCTCCCAGGCACTCCACAGAGGATTGCAAAACTCTCCAACAGAAGATAGAAGAGCTGATCCGTAGAGTCCACCTCATCAGGTTCGTCAAGAACCCTGACCAAAGCTTCGGCACGGCAAGCAGAGGGGAACCAAAGCTATCTCCTCCACGGAATAGGGTCGCTGGTCAACATGATCATGACTCAACCGACCAAGACTCCGGCGGATCACAAGGAACAACCTAGGAGGAAGAAACAACGCATTAAAGATAATGTCATTAGTTTCAGCGAAGATGACTTAGAACATGTAATTTCTCCCCACGCGAACCCCCTTTTTGTATCTGCGCTCATTTCAGACGGTAGTGTCGACTACCAGCTGAAGCGAGTATTTGTTGATAATGCAAGCTCACGTGATTTGCCTTACCTTAACGCGTTCTTTAAACTCAGTTTGAAAAAGAGTCAGTTGAAGTCTGCTGAAGGCCCGCTATACGGCCTCGACAACGAACCCATGCCAGTCCAAGGAATGAACCAATTAGAAGTCACCCTGGGCACATATCCAAGAACGGCAAGTCGTACACTCAACTTTTTAGTAGTAGACCTACCCTCCGTCTACAACGCTATACTAAGCTGTCCGTGCCTAACAGCATTCGGAGCGGTCACTTCGATTCCGCACCTCAAGATGAAATTCCCAACAGCATGTGGTGCAGGCGAAGTGTTGGGCGACCAAGTCACCAGACGGACGTGTTACATATCCTAGATCGCCCCGAGTGGCAGTGCCAAGCCGACAGGAGAACTCGACCATCGGGACGAAGCGACTCTATAGCAAGCGCAGTCCGGAGAGGCAACCGATCTAATCCTACTGAACTCGGAAGATCTGAAAAGGTGCGTACAGATCGGGGGCTCGCTCACTAGAACACTGCGTGGCGAGCTGGTTACGTTCTTACAATAGAGCGCTAAGGTTTTCTCATTGACACCCGTGGACATGCCTGGGATTCCGATCGGAGTAATGGTCCACAAGTTGGGCTTCGATCCTGGCCGCAAGCCGATCAGGCAGAAACGGAGGAACCACTCTGTGAAAAAGTTGATCATCATCCGGGAGGAAGTGAAAAAGCTACTGGACGCTAGCTTCATCAGAGAAGTCCAGGAGCCGAAGTGGCTCTCCAACGTCGTCATAGTCAAGAAAAGCAACAGAAAATGGCGAATGTGCGTCGACTTCGCCGACGTCAACAAAGCTGCCGAAAAGACAGCTTTCCTTTACCCCGGATCGACTTATTGATGGACTCCACATCCGGACACGAACCGTTGAGCTTATGGGCGCATACTCTGGCTATAACCAGATCCGGATGAGCCCAGAAGACGATGAGCACACCTCATTCATGACGAACCAAGACACCTATTGCTACAAGGTCATGCCTTTTAGTTTAAATAATGCGGTCGCCACTTACCAGCGGCTCATGAATAAGATGTTCGATAAGCAGATTGGCCGCAATATGAAGGTGCACGTTAACGACATACTCGTCAAGAGCAAGGCCGCCAATGACCATATTCGCGATTTGGCTAAATCTTTCGAGGTACTCCGTGCACACAATATGAAGATGAATCCGTCTAAGTGCATCTTCGGAGTATCATTAGGGAAATTCCTGGGATTTATCGTCTCCCAGCAATGAATCAAGGCAATCCCGGAGAAGATTAAGGCTCTCACAGACATGACTCCTCCACGGAGTATCAAGGACGTCCAGTGGCAAGCCGGACAACTGGCGGCCTTGTCCCGCTTCTTAGCAAGGTCAGGCGACAAGTATCAGCCTTTCTTTAAGGCATTGAGGGGGACGAAAGCGAGCAGATTCCAGTGGACAGCGGAGTACCAAACAGCCTTCAATGAATTGAAGCAATATCTAACTAGCCCGCCGTTGCAAACGTCACCGAGGGACAGAGAGGAGTTGTACCTCTACCTGGCAGCGTCGGGGGTGGCCCTTAGCTCTGTCCTTGTACGACAGGACTCCGATACCCAGCGGTCGGTCTACTATGTAAGCAAAACGTTGATCGGCCGAGAGACACGCTACCCACGCGCAAAAAAGTTAGCCTTGACACTTATCTTCTCCGCACGGAAGTTGAGACCTTGCTTCCAAGCTCATCGCGTGATTGTTCTCACCCACCAGCCTTTGAAGAGTATTTTTCAGAAACCTGACGTTCATGGGCGGCTAGTAAAGTGGGCTGTTGAATTGGAAGAGTTCGACATCGAATTTCGGCCCCAGCCGGCCATTGAGGGGCAGGCTCTGACCGACTTCATCGTTGAGACCACAACACTAATTCTCGAGGAACAGCCCGTTAAGGACACAGAACAGTATGAGGAAGAGCCGGAATGGGTCCTCAACGTGGATGGATTGAGGTGAAGTACTTTCTCAGACTAGACTTCCGGGCAACCAACAATGTCGTCAATGAAAGAAAGCTCGGCTAAACGACTGACTGTTTACAGCGACTCGGAACTAGTCGTCAACCAGGTTAACGGGAGTTTCGAGACATGTAATCCTCACTTGGCTAAATACTTGGCCAAGGTGAAGGTGTTCAACAGGAGATTTGGCAAGGCGACCGTTGTCCATGTTCTCAGAACTGAGAATTGGAAGGCCGACCAACTTGTAAGGACGGCGACGACCGAAAGCCCGGAGCAGTACTCGAGGGACATGTAGGAAATTCTTAGCGCTCCCAGCACGGATGAGCGGGAAGCAATACAGATTTCCGAAGTAGAAAACTAGATGACACCTTATCTGAGATACCTGATAGATGGAGCTCTGCCAGACGATGCTGACATGGCAAAGCGGATTAAGAAGACGGTCGGCTGGTATTCCTTGGTCGATTGAAGGTTATATCGTCGTGGCTACTCGATCCCTTACCTCAAGTGCTTAACCCTTGAGGAGGCGGACTATGCTCTGGGCGAAGTCTACCTTGGGATTTGCGGGTCGCACATCGGCAGGAAGAACCTGGCATTCAAAATCACGCGTCAAGGATATTACTGGCCAATGATGAAGAAAGGCGCCCTCGACTTCGTAAAAAAGTGCGAAAATTGCCAACTCTAAGGCAATCTTCACCACCAGCCGTCCGTTGAATTGAGGGCTCTTCAAGCTCCTTGGCCCTTCGTACAATAGGGGCTCGATATTCTCGGCCCGTTTTCCATTGCTACCGGGCAAAAAAAGTTTATTATAGTCAACATTAACTACTTCACTAAGTGGGTCAAAGCCACCCCGCTAGCAAAGATCACAAGGCACAATGCTCTGAAATTCGTCCACCAAAGCATAGTCAGCAGATTTGGCATTCCCGAGGTCATTGTGACTGATAATGGAAGCCAATTCTTTAGAAAACGTTTCACCAAGTATTGCGCCGGTCTAGACATCAGATTGGTTCACACTTCGGTGGCGTACTTGCAAGCTAATGGACAGGTGGAGGTCACAAACCGTACGCTACTCCACGGTCTGAAGACCAAGCTGAAGGAAGTAGGGGGCTCCTGAGTCGACGAGCTACCCTCCATCCTATGGTCTTACCGGACAACTAAGGAACTGACTCGCGAGACGCCTTTCAGCCTCTGCTACAGGACTGAAGCAGTAATTCCGGTCAAAATCGGGCACCTAAATCTTAGGGTTGAGTCTTTCAACCCACAGGGTAACTCCCAAAAAATTCGGGAATACCTAGACTTGCTGGAAGAAGCCCGTGATGCCGCCAGGCTGCGGACGGCAGCCTACCAACAACGGGTTGCACGCTATTATAATAAGGTAAAAGCGCAAAATTTTGAGGTAGGAGACCTAGTCCTACGAAGTATCGAGGCAACAAGCAAGATCACCAACTGGAACAAACTCTCCCCAAATTGGGGAGGACCCTTCTTCGTCTTCGCCGTCTTGCAAAACGGAGCATACAAACTCTGGACCCAGAACGGCAAGTTAGTTCCCCAGACAGAACACAATCCACCTTAAGTACTACTTTCAGTAAAGGCACAGGTAAGTCAATCATATGCATGCATGTAGGAACAATTGACACATTATATTTCTTATATCACCTCACCGTAAACTTCTTTCCTTTCCTTTTCCATATGCAAATATATGTCTATTTGCAGGTTTACACGACCTAGACTGCCCCTAAGTCGGAAGGGTTTTCACCCTCTCGTAATTAAACCATGGTCATCCAAGCAGCCAATAAGCAGTCGTAACTAAACCCTAGTCATCCAGGCGGCCCATGAGCGGTCATAACTAAACCCTGGACATCCAGGCGGCCCACAACCGGTCGTAATTAAACCCTGGTCATCCAGGCGGCCCACTAACGGTCGAATTAAACTTTGGTCATCCAAGTAGCCCATTCGCAGTCAAAATCTCAGAGGGCTCAACCAACACACGCCACAACCTCCTTTGCTAGGAGCAAGCGTAATCAGTCAATGACCGTTGTCAGGAGCAAAGGCTCTCCGTCCAAAAGTCGGCCATCCAAGTTCATACTAAGCGCCAAGCCTCCACTCACACGTGGGCGTAGAGCAAGCTTGGCTTGACGACAAGGTATACTTTGTGTCTGCTCCAGAGAGTGCAACGGACCTCTAAAGCAGCATTGATCGGCCAACTTGCGTACAATGCACCAAGTCATCCGATCGATAAAAAGACATGCAAGTCGAGAAAAGAGAAACAAGAGCAAAAGTGCAAAAAAGAAGACGCGAACTGCCAAATCAAAGTGGGGCATCAGAGTACTATTCATTAATGTGTCACCATTATACAAAGCGCATACAATGGTCTTTATAATATCCCGCAAAAAGAAAAAGGATCAAAGAGACTCTAGAAGGTGCCAGCGCTGCCAAGATATCATTACTTAGCATGGTGGCTCCCTAAAGCTGATGAACCTCCTCGAGAATTACGTCGGTACCTCCAACCGCGATCGCTGGAATACCACACCAAGTCGGATCTTTGTGTAGCACCAGCATTACGTGAATCTATGAACCCGACGGGAAAGAGAGGATCCACCAGGGAGGCAATCCTGCGGTTGAAACGGATCCCCTCTTGAAACCGCTCCTCCAGAGCAAGTGCCACCTCTTCGAGGCGGAGCTTGGTCCTCAGCTCGCCCTCAAGCGCCGCGATCCACTCCAAGTCCCCATGGTGTGCTTTCGGATCCTCCCGCCCATCATCGCCAAAGGTTGGACCCATACAAATGGAGCGCTCCCTCTCCTGAGTCATGTCATCCTCCTCTGAGGACGAAATATCGACCACATTGCCCTGCACCTCGTAAGGCTAGCAAACAAAGGGGTGTTAGCGAGGGAATACAAACCTTGCAACAAAAACACTAAAGCCAGATGACAAAAGAAGTACCTAGCAAGAAAGCCCAGGGCGGTCGATACAGGCGGCACAGAAGGGCTGCGAAGAGCTCTCAATTGAAAAAAGTAGGGAAATCAACCATATTCTCGTTAGCTATGGCAGGGCAAGAAGAAGAAAATGGCAATAGGCCAAGACTCGATGGGAAACTGCTAAGACAAAGCCCATAACCCTAGCCAATTTATAAACCAAATTTCCCGCCTAAAAAGGCAACATAGGGGGATGTGTCGTTTCAAATCACGTCATTTCGCTGCCCAACGATGCATGCGTTGCGTCACATTTACGAAAAAATAGTCTGCGACGGTCAAACGCTGGTGGTAAAAGCTCATAGCAGGTCAACGGTACAAAAAAAAGAGGAAAGAACACGACAAAGGAACGGGCAGCGACGGACGGCATCCTATTGGCAAGCTGGCCGCCAAAAAAGTTGGCCGAAAAATGCAGCAACAATGCATAAAAAGCAACAACTGAAGTGAGAACGAATAACATCAATAAAATATCCATTTTATTGATAAAAATTTGTACAAATATAAGGAGTAAGGATTACAAAATCTACGGAGAAGCAGAGCCTCCAGGAGGAGGAGGTGGTTGTCTTGCGAGGCTCTCACGACGTTGGATGAAACGGTTGGCGGGATCAAGAAGTTCCACTAGAAAGCTGGGGTCAACCAGCCGTGCTATGTGCCGGCAAAGGTAGACCCCCTCCCACAACTGCACCGTTAGCATCTCAGAAACCTTGTGGGGGCGTACGCGACTAGACAACTCGTTCTCTAATGATGACATCCGTTCCGCGAGTTGGTCAATACGCCTGATAGCACTGTCCTTCTCCTCTGTCAGCAGGACGTTATTCTCCCTCGGTCTGGTGACCTCATCCTTCAGGCTAGCCACTACAGCCCTTGTAAGTAGAGTGATGTCGTCTTTCAATCTCACATTCTCTGCCTCCAGGCCTGAAATCACAGGCTGCAGGGTGGCTACTTCCTCCTGGTGCCCCGCTCTCTGTAGCTCCAAATCCTTAAACCAGGCTAACTCCTTATCTCGATCAGAGGGCAAGGTCTCGTTGGCGCAGCGCTTTGGTAACTGTCTTTGCCAACTTTCTCCTCCTGCAAAGGCCACACACGTCAAGCAACAACGGAGAAAAATAGCAGGAGAGTTACAAAAACTAACCACCCAGATTCTACGTTCTGGCCTCACTGGCCTATTGCGGGATTTGGACTTTGGGGACCGAGGACTGAACACAGTAGCCTCTTGGTCAGGCCCAGCAGCTGCCTCCGCCGCACACTCCTCCAAACGCTCCATCATCGAGTCCTCCGACTCATCAGGTTCTCCGCCAGCTAGCTCCTCTGGGGCCGAAAGCGGCTCAAAGTCAACTCCGGCAGCTCAGCTGACGGCTCAATAGCTGGCGGATCGACGACTAGCTCCGAAATCAGCTCAATCGGCGGCTCAACTGCTGGCTCACGCGTCCCGGCAGATGGCTCGAAAGCCGGCTCAGGTTGCCACTCGACGACCGGCTCCAGCGTATCAGGCTACGGCTCAGGAGCCGACTCCACTAGCTCGAGTTGCGGCGCAAATGCCGGCGCCGCTTGC
>JAOVVI020005105.1:0-16862 GCA_028571085.2 Nepenthes alata
GGATCCCTTCTTCCAGCTCTTGGAGGCACCTAGAAGAGAGTGAAAAAGAGGAATTTCCAGCGGATGGAGAGAAAAGGGAGAATACTCCCCAAGATTTGTACTCTGTAAGACTCACGCATATAGTGAAGTATTTTTCAAAGGCCCAAAACCTCGTGATTTTTCCTCCCCATTTAAGGGGAGTCTTTCCACGTAAAAATTTGGTCTCAACTTCTCTTCTTCACATCATTTACACCGACACTCGCGTTGCTTCGGACCCCCCGGATCCGGGACGCAACAATATCTTTTATATTTTCTCATACTGTAGAAAATATAATTTACCATCAATATATACAAAGTTTTTCTTTGCCTTTTCTTCAAATTGATGACATATAAGAACTTATAAATATGTAAGAATAATTCTGTGTATTTTGTTAAAACATGTAAGAACTGTATTATAAAATTTATAATATGTAGAAGTTGTATTCTTAGAAAATTATAGTAAATTAGTAAACTTAACATAATTTCATCAATTTATTTTAAACGTGAGGCATGCAGAAACATCTATTTGAATTTCACGACCTGAAGTAATATATTTCTAAAAATTAAGAATATGTAAATGTATTTAAACATAATTTCAAAGTATATATAAATATTATTGTAGAAAATTAATTTTCATACATAATGTACATAAAATAAGTGTATATATTTCATAAAAATTTTATAAAATAGGAATAAGATGACACATATATAAATTAAAAATACTTTAGCTATGAAAATATCACGTTCGTTCATAAGCATTTAAAATAACATACACTCATAAAATTTTGAATACACTTGCCTTATACTTCAATTCACAAAACATATCTTAAATCCCACTTGAATCCTAATTTTTTAGTCTCCTCTCTCTCTCTCTCATTTTTCTTCATCTCTTTGCTTTCTCTTTCTTTTCTTTGAATTTCATAAAAAAATGATTAAAATCTGTCAAAAGGGATATTATATAAAAAATTGGTACACGTATATCTATCAGGCGCTTATATTCTGTCTTATACAGATACATGTGTCTCTTGAATGCATATCAGACTCAAACAAATTTATCTAAAATATGCATGTGCATCCCTCTAGTGGACATTAACTGTGATCAAATTGACTAAAATATATATAAACGCTCTAGAGGCGTCTTTCATGTGCAAGTTTATTGCCTAAGATCTGCATGTGTCTGGATTAGGTGCCTGTCAGGCGTATTTAGTTTGATGTAACTTAATTAAAAATTGACTTTAATTTAAAATCTCATCTGCTTTTGATAATTTTATTAACTTAAATTAATTGATCATTATTAACCAAAATCGACATTGAGATGCGAACATCCATCAAATACTGTTAAATGACCAAAAACAACTATAATAATCAAATCATAAAACCTAAAAGTCACTTGTAAAAGTATTTTTGCACGTCGACTACTGTTTGACCTTAAATTATGTGTAAGAAAAAGTATCTTAATTAATATCGGAGTATAAAAAATAAGCTTAACTGATGGTATTGTTTAAATTTATACAATTTCACCATCATCGTCATTTGATCAGATATAAATATAAATTGAAATAATTAAAAATTGAATGTTAATATTTGAAATCATTAAATTATAATAAAACATCAAATTGATCTAACACTCTGAACAAATTGCCTTCTCACGATCAAAATCTTCTATAAAATAATTCAAATCCGCTAATCTAGAATGTTAGTAAAAATAGAAGTAAGAATGAGTTTAACGTTCAACAAAATATATATATTCATATGTAGATATATATCAACAAAATACGCTAAGATAATGACATTATCAAAAGTCTGAAATAACGATAATATTATTTTCGATAAATTATGTGAAAGTTGAATAATAATAATTGTTTAGGCTAAAATTTATACTGATATATAAATCATACCAAATCCGTACATTTATGATAAAATATACTAAAATTATACAAATATATAAATGATCAAGAATTGGTGATTACTTTACTAATAAAAAATAATTATTTTTATATAGTCAAAAATCATACACCATTATTTATAAACTATGAGTAGATTGATTATATATAATTCTTAAAGTTAAATGCTATTTTTCTAATTCATAGATGAAAGATTTAATATTTAATTTACTAATAATATAATAAAATATATCTAAATATATTCTATCAATTCTCTATAATACTATTAAAATCAAACCAACATAGTATGGTTAAAAACTTCTTGATTACTAAAAAATAAATTGTCTACATTTTACTTCATTCTTGACAAATGATAACCAAAAACGTCCCTTTTTAAGTATATTATAAAGGGATATATGAAAATAAAACAAAATCTTATAATAAAAGCCAGACATTTAAATTAAGATATAACCTTTTTTAAATAAATATATATCAGACCGAGATATATATTTGGTCATATTAAATTAATATTTAATAATTCCAAATATAATAATCTTTACCAACAAAAAAAATTGCTAATTAAACTTTATAGAATGAAGAAGTTTTTCGAAGATATTTAATAAATGCCCATCGATCAATCCATTTTTCTGTATATTAAGCAACATCGATGGATGATCGCGTGATGATATATGAATGCCCAAGGGGCATCTCCTAACGCTATACGGACCCAAAACATTCCCTTCGGTAGATCTTGACCGTTTATTTTTAATAGACGGCTATTGTTGATCATTTTAAAATATTAATTTTAACTAATTTTTAAAGCCAATTAAAATTTTAACCGTTTATTTTTAAATAAATAATTATTAGATAGAAAAAATTCCACATCTACCAAAAAATGTAGCCCCCTCAATCAAACACTTCCCTCTAAAAAATTGATCCCACAGCCGTCCATCTTCAATCCTGTCTCCTCTTTTATCAAGAGGTATTGCAAATCCATCTTGCTTACTCAAAGGACTTGCCAAACATAGAATTTGGAAATTTAGGGATTTTAATATATATATATATATGTATATTTATTTATTTTTAAATCTTAATTATTAAATTTTAATCAAATAACCAAAATAGAAAAAATAAGATCCTCAAACTCACCAAACATCCAATTGATTCGATTTTGAATTATCAGGATGATGCCTTACAATTTTTCCATGGTCATGTTCAATATCAAGCATATTCAATAAAATACAAATAATTTACTATTTTAGCTACATTTTTTCTTATGAATGCTATTTCAATATCTTTTTCCCTAAAAAAGTTCTCAAAGACCTAATAAAATGCTCCTATATTTCACCCAAGATATTGACCGTAGCACCCTGAAATAGAATTTCTATACCCTCAATAATTTTATTTTGAAAAAAGCCCTCATCAATACAACGGAGGCCGTCTACTTACAAACTAACATCAGATACAACCAATCTGAAACCGTGCTTTCTAAATGCACGGATATTAATTCCCCAATGATGGGCATGCATAACGCCGGATACAACCAAAGTTCCAAAGCTCCAACTATGACATTATTGTTAAGTCTAGAATGCCAATATGCATCAACTCTGGACTCAATCAACATGACACATTCCTATCATCCATCATGTCTTTATACACATTTTCTTATAAGAAAAGGAATTCACTCAAGTTTGCTGAGTTCATCTTCTTAAGCCACGCACTTCTTAGAGAAGCTTCAATCTTCAGCTAAATGCATCATATTATAAGCTTCTCGAAGCCAAAAACTACTTGTTACAAAAGCCCTTCTTAATCCAACCTTAGGCTTTCAAAGCAACGGCGTTCAATGAGCCACCGGAGAATGATTCCCCATGCAACTCTCATGTGAGGGGGGCGGGGGGAGAGAAAGAGAGCGTGATATAGACCCACATAAAAGAGAGATTTTATGGTCATCTCAATGAGAACGCTTATATATCTACTTAATAACTGGGGTTAAAAGTTGGATGGATAAAAGATAAAGATTGAAAATTTGTTTAAATTACATGATACAATCAATCTTCACCATTTATTTACTCCACTTTTAATCCTGACCGTTGGGTGCATATAAAAACTTCCCCGTTGGGAGGTCTATAATGGCACTCAAAAAAAAAGACGGAGATCTTCCCGTCCCAGACAACTAGTGATTTCTGTCAACCTATTTTCCATATTATTCTGGAATATCATTAAATGTACATCACACGCAAATTAGCTAACCTTACAATTTCTCAAATTACTCAATAGACTATCATGATAACATAGGAGGGCAAAATCAACAAGAACAGACTCAAAAAACACTGCCAGACTACAGATTGAGTCAATAACCTGGAACCACGTCTCGTGCTATGGACCCAGAATTCCTAACAAGTCGAGGATATGACAATTGGCATGCATGATCAAATGTTGTGAACTGAAATCAATATTTATATGTACAAAGTAGAATCTAACCTTTGATCTTGACCCAGATGATTTTAACTTGGATCTCTTTGTGATCTGCCAGGCTTCCCAGCTGTCCCGTGTATGGGGGTCAGTTTGGTAATCGTACATTGTTTTACCCTATTTTCCTTGCCGGGGTTTCCCCACCCGCCGCTTCCATGTGCTCTGCATCGTGGAGCAAAGTAACAATATAAAATTTGAATTGAAAAAAAAAAAGGTAGGGATGATAATGGATCTAACTTAATGCTTCAAATCTGTAACTCAAATGTAATGGACAATACTTCATGTTGATTAAAAACCTGCAAATCAAGTTGTACCAATGGATTAAAATATCGGTATTGCCGTATCAGTATTGATATTGACATCAATCATAACCATATCGGTATCGGATATATTAAACAATATATATCAATATTGAATATTTCTAAAGAAAAAAAATTTCTGATGATCGCAAGCTAGCAGTGAAATTTCTGCCAATATATTGAGCAAAATTTTGACTATCGGCCCATATAAAGCCAATATAGCAATATATTGCAGCAACACTTAGAATTCGTTCTTAAATTACGAGATTATTAATATAATTTTGGATTAACTTAAATATAATTGTATAACAAAAATTGAGAAAAAAATTTGATTATGAAAATTAGGCCCAGCGCATAAAGAATGCAGGACTTTTATTCGTGCGTGTATGAGGTAGAAGCTGCATGCCTGATGTGTGCCTTTGCAGTGGTCATATGTGCAAGTGGATGATTAGTGGCACCTAATATGTACCTATGTGATGCCCACACATGTTTTGGGCAAAATCAATGGCGCCTTATGTGCACCTATGCCCCCCGTTCATTCACAACTTGGACAAAATATTGACCCCTAAATGGAGCCTAATGGTGGCGGTCATGTGAAGATGAGGCAGACTAAAGGTGCTTGATGCGCTCCTACTTGGTACTCGTGCACCGATTGAATTATAAAAGTGCGCCTGCGCCCAACTATTGGTCATTTTGCAGGAAAAAGATGAAGAAAAGAGAGACAGAGAAGAGGAGAGGAAGAATAAGAGAAAAAAAAAAAAGATTTCAGAGATAAATCTTATCAGATCTATTTGATTAAAAGTAGAAAATAAGTATTATAAACCTATTATTTGGTATATTTTCAAAATCCTTTAATTTTGTTTATATTTCTTGCTTTGATGTACATACATGTTACCCATTAGATTCCCCATTTTGGATATTGTCACATGGATATGATTTTCATCGAAGGTTTTGGAGTTTTGTTTAGTTTTATAGAACATTTAAGCATTTTATTTAATTTGTACAAAATAAGTAAATATTTGAAATATTATATTCTTATGTGGGAATGTGTAAAATAAAAGTCATGAAATTTATGCATTTAGTCCATATAGTGCTTCGGTCAGAATTCTATTTTGGATTTGTAACATGTGTGCTTTTCCACAATGTGAAAAGCTTCATGTTTGTGCTTCCTCAAGGTGGAGAGCTTTGTATTTGTACTTTTTCACATAGTGAAAAGTTTTGACATTTGTATATTTTTACAGAAAGGAAAAGTTTGCTATTTAATGTTTTCTTTGAAGACAATTATACAAAATTAATGGAGCATTATCTTTGGACTTTCTTAGAGTTGGCCTTTTAATTAGTTGGTGTGTAATTTACTAGTTTTTAGTTCTCCGTTTTTAGCATGTTTTGGATTTTCGATAGTTTTATTTATATTGTATTTGGTATTTGAAATGGATTGACCTCTTGAGATTTGCATGTTTGACTTGATATTTAAATTTATCTGACTTAGACCTTTGGGCATTCTGAATTTATGATAATTGAATATTTAGATGATTTTGTACATTTGGATTATTTAATATTCATATATGGATTACGAATGTGGAATATGAAATCAAATTTGGACAATGATATATTTAGAATATTTGATGTATTGGATTTTGCATATGTTCTATTATTTTTTGTTCATCTATCAGTTTTATGGACATATTTTTTTTATCATATATATATATATATATAATATATATATATATATACTCGGTAAACATTAGACTCATAATTTTTTCATGGTTTTTACCTTTTTAGATTAGAGAACTTAAAGATTTTACAGAAGCTTAGACGAAGAAGATCGAAGACGTTATTATTATTATTTTGTTATTGGACATGCATTTGGATTCGCTCGAATTTATGTTCGAAAGTTAATAATTGTTTTAATTATGGTTCGTGAGGTTGAAAATTACACTTATCATCATGGATGTTTGTACTGGCTCTACGTTATTTATATCGGATATTCGGTTGATATTTTTCTTACAGATTGATTTGGTTCGAGCAGGTTGATAGATATTATTTGTTTGGTGACTAGACAATGTCAATTTGGTAAAATATTGTACCCGCTGTCGGTTTCAGATATCATGCCTGCTTTGGGTTTGTTAGTCATTAGGTTTGACCTGATATTTGAGTTTGAGTCGGTGCTTAAAATTTTATTTAGTTAATTTGGATTCTATTTAATTACAGAAAAGAGAGAGAAAAAATAGAAAAAAATTTAATTAGAAATATTTAATTATCTATCTGATTACCTGTTTAGGTCGGGTTCGTGACAATCGTCATATTATTGTTCTATTAGAAAATATTAGTATTAGTCCACCTCGATACCGATATATATCAATTAATATTTTCATCTATGGTTGTATCTGAACCTAAATCCAACCCATTTTCCTCTTAAATCACAAATTAGAAATTTTATAATACTAGTTCAGTCTCTAATTGATTAACTCAACAATGAAATTTATTGATAATTGATAAATATAACTTATCTCACAAAAAAAAGTTCTAAAAAAAAACTTTTTTTTTTTTTGGTTACCAAAGGAAAACATATATATACTAAATGTTTAAGTTGTAAGGCAATTAAAATGTCCTCGGTTCTCCAAGCAGCTCATCAAGTATTTGTGCCTTTGAAACAAGAATCTACATTATGTAAAACTAAATATAATGTAAAGGTTAAAGTTTACAAGAGAGGTTTATATTTTGGTTAGGGCCTAGTAAACTGGAACCAATCAATTCGTGTAGGCTTGTATCAGTTTTATTTTTTATTTTTTGGCAATTTCTAAATGACTATGGGGAACTAGCTTGAAGTTAGCTTATTATGGCCATGTTTTTTTCCTTATCAGTTGAATTTTCAGAGTCCATGTCTACAGTGCTGTTGCAGTTATCCTAGTAGGGATGCTCCTATGTACATCCAAAGGATAAGATTAGAGGTTGGATTGATAAATGGTGAATATTATATCAAGCAATTTAAATATCAATTTAATTTCTACCATTCATTCCCCCAACTTTTAATCTTGACCGCTAGGTAAACAAGGGAGCCTATCTACTGGGAAAACCATAATAGGTCTCAAATGTGCAGTAACAAATGCATTTAAAGAGCACGAGGATGAGGGCACGTACAAGGGGCTTGTCGTCGGAATCTTCAACATCCCCAGACTCCAAAGAATCAGTTTTAACTCTTTTTGTGGGTTCATTATCAGCAATGTTTGGCTTCACTCCTTTATTTGATTCCTCACGTGGGGCTTCTGTTTGCTTCTCTTGTGAAGAAGATTTTAATACAATGGGACTCGAAGAATCCCGTGAGTTACCACTTGAGCCTCCTAGTTGTCCACTCCTTTTCACTTCTCCACCAGACTCCTCAGGATCATTTGGGCTCTCATCTCTACTTTCTGCCTTTCTTGCTTTGGACTTGGATCCTTGTTTCCCATCGTGTGACTTGCTGATTTCCACATCATTTACCTGCTTTCTCTGTAGATTTCCTGGAAAAAAACATAAACAAGACATTGTCAAAATACACAGTTCATTTGGTCTGGATTTGACACTCGAGAAACAGCAATTCTAAAGCAACAGATACAACAATCTTTATCAAAATCTATCAGATCAGAGCAAATTCAGTTCGTGTCAGGGCAATTTTGGATTGTCATTAACCATTTGATATAGTGTTTCAGTATGTATACCTAAGGATACAAGTCTATTCTTCATATTTTTTTGGAGTGTCGATTTTAGAATTGTTACAACAATACAGTCAATTCCATTAAGTCTCTATAACTATCTTTTTTTATTCTTATTCTTTCTTTCTAAACCCTTATTTCTTTACTTTTAGTTGACACATATTATCTCTTATTGGCATCTCCATAATCATTCTTCATGCATCAAGATTATAGAAGAAAATATCAACCTATACATATTGGTATCGTATCTCCTAATATCGATATTTCCCAATATCATAATAATATCGCAATATGTCGTTATATCAATAATATATCACTATATATTGACCGATATTCAAAATATCAATCAATACAATAAATATTTGGCTTTAATATTGGCCGATACAACTCATACATCAACAAATATGACTTTATTAGCTTATGATTTTTACAATTTTTTTCTTTTGATATATCCGATACCTATATGGTTGCGACTGATACCAGTACCAATATTTTCATATGTAATACATCAATTCTCACATGGGATCAATGACATCTGTAAAAAGGATGGCAAGCAGTGAAAAGGGTACCAAACAATCTTTGGAAGCTTCAGTTTTTCAGTTCAGAATCCGATATGAGAGAGATACACTGGTATAACACATTTCCTAGGACAAAATTTCCCTGCTTTTCTTTTTTTTTTGGGGTGCATTTTTAGGGATGGCTGGTAGCTGTTTGGGAAACGGGCTGGGGACTGAATCATCGCAACATTCATATGATTTTTTTTGGTAAATGAAATATTTACAGCATTTCTTAATAAAAAAAGAGCACCATGTTAGGTTGTTTTTGTCATTAAATGTATAAAACTTTGTTATTAAACTTTGCTAATTATTCAAAACTTTTAATAAAAGTTTCTTGTCTTCTTGTAGGAATTGAGCATTATGAATTTCTATATGGGCTGTATAAGCTTATAGAGAGCTTTGTAGCCTACCCAAGTCAGGCTTATTGACATCTGATGTCACAAGTTCAGGATTTGACAAGTCGGATCTGTTCTCAGCTTCCTCTGAGGAAAAAGTAGCCTTTCCCCCTGATGCATCTTTCCATGTAGAATTTTTTCCCTCAGCTACTTTCCCCTTATTACTGGACAATCTGCCAGCCAAATCTGATATAAGTGAGAACAAAAATAGAAAAGAATTCAGAATTAAAAAGCTTGAGATAGAATCCATGAACCTCTTATCTGATCTCTTTTGTCTTGATCCAGCAGAAGACTCACTTTTCTTGATTGGAAATCTGTAAACATGCAAAAGCATTTCAATATTAATCCACAGACATCATGAGTCTCAGGAAATAGTTTCTTATCAAAGAAAAATAAATGTAAGTAATCAATTGCTATGCTTCAAAATCCTATAAACCAAGGCATAACATTAGGTGCATAATGCACCTAATGTTGTGCCTCCATATTGTAAATATCGGCATATATATATCGGCACCAGCTTCTCAATACTGATATTTCCCAATACCACGATATTATCATAATATGTTGCAGTATCATCGATATATCGTGATATATTGGCGCTGATACAATTCCATTAACTAATGATTTTCAAAATTTTTCTCAATATATATGATATCAATATATATTATCCAATGAGTCTAATACCGATACCGATATTTTTATCCATGAGTGCATTTGATCTAGGCATAACATAATTATCCCTAGTAGTTTCTGAGTGAAGGATAGGGGAACACATACACTCCTTTGTCAGGACTCTTCAAAGTGGTTGGCCTCTGTAAAATAGAAGATTACAGATCAAAGCTTATTGTTTTTGAGAAAATTAATGCTCCATTGAACTTGACCTTGAAGCCTCAATTACATGGGACAATCCCCAGAATAATATTTGTTACCTTCTTAGGGCCATGACCATCATCAATGAGCTCCCAACGCTCCTTTTCTAAACAAAGCACTTCTACATCTCCATCGTCATATAAAACCTACAAAATATTATATAAAAAGTTCAGAATTCACTAACAGAACTGCAATTAATGGTGAGAAGACAAATTAAGTTTCACTAAAAATAAGGATTACCGACAAAGAAGCTCTTTATAGGAAATGAAAAATAATGATAATGAATATAAAAAGACAAAATCAGAAAGAGTACAAATAGTAAGAGAAGCCTACCACATGTTTCTTTTTCTGATGATTGTACGATTTCACCACACCTCCGTAAAACCTGTTCATTGAGCACAATTGACTAATGATAGAACAAATCACCACAGAACTCCGCAAAATTGCAATCATAGAACTGAATTCATTTTGCTAGTTTATAAAAAGAGTGCATTTATAACAACTGATCTCCCTACTTTCAATAAAGATGCATTAAGTGTAAAGCTGGAAGAAGTATGCAGGCAAATATTGACAGGATAGCAGGGAAAACAAATTCAAGGACAAAAAGATGGAAGAGCTTGATGCCTTCTTTACTCTATACAAAGATTCTACTCACCTTTAAGGGAATTCTGAGGATTTCCTTTGAAAGAAAGACTTCCCACAAAAATGTAATTCCTTCATTAAAGGAGCCATGTGCGGCCAATAAATTTAGGCTTAATTAGCATAAGGGGGGTCAATTTTATGAAACCAAAATTACTTGCTACCTAATGGCAACAATTCAGATGAATAATGTACAAGATTTGGTGCAATGGTAGTGTTTAGCTGCAGAAAGTCTATGTAAACATCAACAAAGCTATAACACCCATAATGAGGATTAGGCTCCTCATTCTACCCAATCCAGCATACAATCCCTGATTTGCAAGGGCAGCAATGATTTTCTTATTGATTTACAAGTATAGATGAAATATCAGTATTAGTATAGGTCATAATTGTATCGATATCAGATGTATTGGATAATACATATTGGTATCGGTATACTGGAAGAAAAAAATTCTAAGAATCATAAGCTAATAATACCGTGTTAGCCAACATATAAGACAAATACCTAGCGCATCGGCTAATGTTTTGAATATCGACAAACATATTGCTGATACGGTAACATATCACGATATCGATACATATTCGTGAATATTTTCATCAGCGTTAACAAGTAATGCTTTTTTACTACCTCATTTCAAGTCTCAATTTTTTTTACCATTTTACTCTGTCTAACCCCAATGTGATCATTCTTTCTCACTGATGCAGTAGCTTTTCCTTATTTTCAAGTGCTCAAACCATCTAAACACCCTTTTCATCAGTAAAACTCCTAGTGTTAGTTCTAGCCGATGGCATTCTTGTCATATTTTTATCTCAGAGTCTGTAAATGGAATTGCAAAATCTGGCTGGAGATAATTTGAGGAAGATAGTATTTGATTTCAAAATGATGTTGTTGGAATAATTTACACCATTCATCCATCTCAATATTTAAACTTCCCATGGTCTTAAAGAACTACAAAATTTTACTTCAATTTTAAACATATACAATGATCACAAGGGAAGAAGTTTCCCTTGAGAGGTTAAGTCTAACACGAATTCTTAGCTGAACAATAAGGAAAGAAAAAAAAAATTAAAAGTATTAAGCCACTTGGTCAACTTAAGACAGATCAGGCTAGTTAAAACACATGAAGAAAAAGCATCATCTATTGCTCTATGCCAAAAGGCTTTCTACCTATTTACACTTGAAAGGGGATCAATTCAAGATATCTTTTTTTACGAGTAGAGATATTATATGCATATAATAGTCACTATTCATATTCATCTTACAAGAATAGCCCTGATTCCTCCAGGAGAATCCCAATCAAAATGCATAAATGCAGAAACAGATTACCTTTTTATAGGGGTAATTAGGGGAAAAAAAAAGAACTCCTCATATTAAGAATTCATGCATCATCTGTAAACAGGAAAAAAACAAAACATACTTCTTATCCAATGGCCACCAAACTTTTATCCTGCAATGAACCAAATCTGCAGCATGACTTCCATCTTTTGATGTGCACTGCAGTGATAGAAGGCACTTTAGCCAATTCATTTCTGTTATTGATGGACACACCAGCAATTTTATGTCATACACATCAAGGGAACTTGCAAAAGAAAAAGATTGAAAAGGGGATTGGGATTGACATAGCTGCATCAGGAAGGGGATGACAGCAATATCATCAAAGAACTTCAGGCCAACCTCGATACTAACATAGAAGTTCCATACCTTTATGTGTATGCAAGTCAAACAACAAACTCAGAGCATTGTCAATCTAATCATTTATGGCACCATGGAACGAAATATCGGTCAATAAGTAACATATCAACACATATCGGCATCGGCCCTCTACACCAATATTTCATGATACCACAATATATTGACGGTATTTGCTCCTCAAGATCCTATTCGCAAAAAAAATAAATTTCTGTCCAATACCGATATATGTATTGCCCGATATGGTCGATATTAATACAACCACAACCAAAACTAATATTGATATTTTCTTCCATGGTTATGCCTTGGCCAAAAATTCAACTAGCTGTTTTTCACTGGATGGATTTTTTTCTTTTCTTTCCATTTTTTCAAATGAAGCACAAGAAGCATGACCTGAGTGGCAAAACATTGACCTTGGGATAGGTTATGCTGAAAACACGCCTGTTTACAAAATCAGACATCATCCCACTACTGCTCAAGAGAGGGTGCAGCAGGTCGTGATTACAGTTTCTTTTAAGAGAGAGGGGAATAGAGTCCATATATGTAAATATTGGCTAATATTAACAATATCGGTCGATATATGTCGGTATTAGACCTCCCAATACCGATATTTTTTGATAATGCAATAATATCACGGTATGTTGCTGTATCAGCAATACATAGGCCGAAATTTAAAATACCATCCGATATGCCTTATATTTGGCCAATACAGTCTTGTTAGATCAAGATTTTTTTAAAAAAGCTTTCCTCTAATATATCCGATATCAATACGTATAACGGGATATGCTTAATACCGATACGGTCACGACCGATACTAATACTAATATTAGTATTTTCATCCATAGTAGGGCCACAATGAGTATTGCTCTCCACTTCAACATGCATGAGCAGCATGACATTGCATGATATAATAACTGAGGAGGAACAAACCTTAGCCAATCCTGCAATGCTTCTTCTCTTTCGCTTCTTCATAGATTCCCCGGCAGACTTCGCATTGCCACTGACGTTATTCTTCTGAGTCTCCGCTATAGACTTAGACGCCTATGAGATATATCAACGAATTAGACTCTGATGTTGACATAGGATGAAGATATCGGTATATTTTTTCTCAGATCAATACTCCAAAAACAAAAGGAGGGGGAGGCGGACACCTTTCCACCACTCAAATCAACTCCTTTGACTATAGGCTGATCTTCATCATCACCCTGATCAGAGCTTTTATCCATGGATTTCGTTTGAATACATGATGCCAACAACTCTGACTTGCTGGGAATGGGATCATTGTCTTCTTGCATACGCAACTTATTTTTCGAATGGGTGTGAACCAGATCCTGTATAGGACTCCTTGTGAAAGAGAACTTGGACAGGCTCCTAGCAGATACTGATCTTTGGCGCTTAGGTACAGAAATAATAGCTGCGTTTAACTTCCTTTTCTTTTTCTGACTTTCTCCATTGTTTCTTTTGCTGCTCAAGATATTATCATCACCATTGCCAAAGTCAAACTTATCTGATACCTCCAAACTACACAAATTAATTTCCCTCACCACATTTAAAATATCGACATCATGTCCTACATTTTTCACTTCACTCAGTGAAGCATCAATCTTCACCACCTTTTCCCTCTTATTTTTCTGAGATTTCATATTTTTGATCAATTTCCCGAGTGGCATTCCATTTCCATCTCTTTCACTGTCCTCAAGACTCTTATCCTGCAAAATCTCCGTATGAACCTACCACAAGCAAATAGATAGGACAAAGGACATAAGATTATCACCGCATTAAAATAACGGTCAAAGTAGTTGATGGGAAAAAGGCAAAATAATTTTGGGTTAAGAGCATACCATTCCATTCACTTCCAATTTAAGTGATTCAAAGTGTGCTAAGACTGAATCATTAGCCAACCATGTCTTAACTGCACCAACCTATTAAAAAACAGTGGAGTTACAATGTGAATAAGTCAACTGAGCCACAATCAGAAGTCATATGCCTAATATTTTTAGGTTTCTTTTGAAGTTTAATTGGTTAGAAATTTTAATTGGTTACAAATATCTGAGGATCCCCACATTTAAAGGGTAAAGATAGCTCTGTCCAGGATTGTGTTTGCAAAATTTGAATATAAAATGGCCCAAGTGTACAAGGCTACCGTTCAATTCGATGCAAGGCAATACCATTGGACAAATGAAGTGTAATTTAATGTTTTATTACTATGCAACAAAGTATTAAATCGCAGTCACAGCAACATTGAGGGGTCATCATCACAGCATATTTGCAGGCTATACATTAGAGGTGCCACCAAAGTACGAATTTAGTTTTCATTAGTAGTTTGTTTCCGTGCCATCAATGTATGAATTTAGTTTTCCTTAGTAATTTGTTCCCTATTTATTAGTTTTGAGATTTGAACTTTAAAAAAAAATACAATATTAGAACTATAACCAGCTGCAGTAAGTTTCATTAAAAAAAAAATCAGCATTATATTAGCAAATACTAGCCCTTGTACCTTAAAAATGTGTTATTTGACTTTGAGGCCAAATAAAATCATCCTTGACACTGCTTGTTTCAAAAAATTCTATTGTTTTAAAATCTAAAAGAAAAATGTGTAACAAACAATATTTAAGGGTTTCAACTATTAAAATTCAAATTAATATTACTTTTGAAAATAAAGGGTCAAAGATTGCTTTTGACTTCAAAAATACAAACTCAGCATTTTGAAAGTAACAGAGTATCTTGAAAGTGAGAACTACCTCATAAAGCTTTTAACAATTTCTACTGCTACCTTAAGAATCAATCATGTTCTGCTCGGCATAGAATTTCTTCCAGGTAGTCAGAGAGTGGTAGAATCAATCTATATCTACTTTTTCTTGAATTATAAATAGGTTTTGGGGAAGGAAAGAATAAGGGAAGGAGATAAGGAGGGGAAGACTCCTAAAATTTAGAATGGATACCTTGGTATCATCTTCTTTCTTTTCACATGGTTTGTAAAGCAATGGTGGCAGAGAAACTGAAGCAGGTGTATCCTGGTGACCATCCAACCTCTGACCTACGCGCTTGATGATTGAAAGCCCCAGGTCACAGATTGCATGAGAATTCTGTAATTAAAATTTAGGGCATAAGAATGAATATAGCATCAGATTGTCACTCTCATTTTCATGATTGATCTATAATGAATAAAATATCAGCCGATATGTATCGGTATCGAGCTCCCAATACCGTAGTAACATTGAGACATTTGGCTGATAAGACTAATACAGTGGTCGATATTTCTGTCAAGTTATGATTAGCGAAAAACCTTTTACACTAGATACATTTGATACCAATACGTATTTCTGTATTGACGATATATTGCGATATATTGACCAGTACGGCTGATATATTGGTAGATATTTCTATCAGATTACAATTTGAAATTTTTTTTTTGTTTCTGATACATTCATTTCCAATATATATTATCCGATACCGATATGGTCGCAATGAGTACCGACAATGATATTTTCACCCATGAATTCTGTAAGCATCAGCATTGCACCTTATCCACTATTTTTCTTATTATCTTTGTATTACCTTTGGAGGGCTACTAGATAAATAACTGCTAGAGCAATGGACTAAGGATTACATATACTTTACCTTTGACTTCGCTGCATCAGCTACATCTTCTGAAAGCTTGATCCATTGAAAAATAGAAATTATTGCAGAAACAATCTCCTTTACCTTGGCAGTATTATCAGCATCAGGCTTTCCATCTTCATCTCCATTCACAACCATAGAAAGGAACAAGTGCAACAGCCTATTAAGAGCAACTAATGACTCAATGCACTACCAACTTGCACATGCAAAGATATCATGATTTACATGTAAAATGTTATGGATTCAATGTTTAGATATAGCCTCAAATGCAAACTAGTTATGCATCCTCATTCTCACTCAAAGAATCAATCACGTTTGAGAAAGCGTTAATTGCACTCCTGTGTACACTAAAAAATGCCCATTTTTCCTTTCTGTAATGTTCCAAGGCTGAAATATCCCTGTCAATTAATTACCATTCAAATCAAGTTTTCTACCTTCGTAATAGGCTCTAAGAAATCAAAATGTCTTCTCAAATTTATATCAATCAAAAGTAATAAATTCAAAATCTGTCAAATATGTGTAATGTCAATCTTTCTTGGAATGGAAGGCACGCCATTAATGTTATCAAAGATGACTCATTTTGTAAAAGATGTGCCACCATATAATGGTAAAGGTTGCTTTATTATGACCAAAAGATAATGAATTCAAATTATGGAATTGACTTCTCTGCAATAAAGGAGGTATATAGTATACAAATAACCCTCTATAGAACCCAAAATCCACAAT
>JAOVVI020005107.1:0-16857 GCA_028571085.2 Nepenthes alata
CTCTCTTACGTACTTTGCTCCGTTTTACTCACCATTCCTTTACTGTTGTCCTGCCGCTCTTCCTTCTGAAGCGCCTGGTGCGCTTTATAATGATACCGATTTTAAATCTCATCTGCTCATCTGGCCTATTCTTACAAATAATTTGTCACACCAACTTTATCATTTTCTGCCCCTCCACCAATTTTTATGCTTTCTCAAACGGCGCATGTTCTACAAGTTAACTTACTCTACACAAATGGCGCATGCTCTGCAGGTCAGCTACCTGCTCTGCATAGCCTACCAATTCTAAAAAGTTAACTACTCTATAAAGTTAGCTGCTAACTTTTCGGACAAGCTATCCTCAACTATCACCTAGTGTTCTCGGCCATCACCTAGTGTCCTCGGTCATCACCTAGTAACTTTAGCCATCAACTAGTGTCATCGGCCATCACCTAGTATCCTTAACCGTCACTTGTATCTTTCCCCTACAGTTAGTGTTCTCGGCCATCACCTAGTGTCATCGGCCGTCACTAGTATCTTTTGTTTATTAGTTAGTGCCATCGACCATCACCTAGTATCCTCAGTCGTCACTAGTATTTTTGGCCATCAGCTAGTATCCTTGGTCAGCCTCTCTGTCTAGCCGACCGACCAACCTTCTTTCTTTCCAGCTGGTTGGCACAAGAGCAACATTCTTACTACTCTTCTGATAATTTGTTGCACGCGCGAACACTCTGAATTTTGAGCACTTCGAGATTTGCCAACTTTGACAAATGGTCACTTTGACATTTGCTCCTTCCGACAAATTGGTCTCTTCAACGTTTGCCTACTCCGGCCATTTGCTGTAGCCAATTTGCAGTACTCTGAATTTCGCACAAGTCCTGTACAATCTTTCGATGATGCGTCCGTTTATTGAGTTACCCATAATAAAGTGATCAAACCCAATAATAATTACTCAAAATTCACATTTGGGTGTTACAATATGCTCATTTGATTCTTCTTTGAATCCCGGAGTTTAAAAGTCTTGGTACTCGATCACCTTTCTCTAACATATATATATATATATAATTAACACAAATTTTAACATTTTTTCATTTATAATTAATATCACCTACTAAGATATAAGATTTTATTTTCATTGTTATAGTTATTTGATAGGCATCCCATTTTAGTAATTGGGATGGGAGATCCTGCTTCTTCCAATTCCCTATTTCTCTTTATTTCTCCTCTTTTATTCATTAGATTAAAATCTAATGGATAAAATTTTAACGCATTAAAAATATTATATATAGTTACTTTTTAAAAAATGTTTATTATAATATTAATATTTAGTAAATGCTAAGTTAAATATTAAAAAATTTTTAATAAAAATAAGTATTTAAATATTTTTATTTAAATTATTACTATTAAATTAAAAATAATTTAATAATGATTAATAAAAAAGTAAGATCCTATTTAAGGGAAGTAGGATCCCCTGATGCTTCAGTAACTCGAAGTAAGAAAGAATTTGATGACAAGGAAGGTAAGAGGTTACAAAAGGTTGTCTTGCCAAACAATTAATATAAGGCGTCGTTGATGCAAACACCTTCCAATGCGTGCATTATTATTATTATTATTATTATTATTATTCGTTGATTAATGAGTTGTCAACTACAAGTCAAACAATCAACCCGCTGTTGGGCAAGAAAAAAAATCTAGTGGCAGCTTTCATCAATAATTCACGTCAATCACTAGTTTTTCTCTACCCTGCTCGTTGTCTTCACGTTGCCACTTCTCTTTCACTGCGGACGGACATGGACAAACGTAGAAGAAGGCAAGCTGCCAGAGCTAAATCTCATGTCTCTGAAGGTATGCTCAATTTCCTCTCTTCCATGATAATACTCGTTTCTTCTCCCAATCTATGTCCTAATTCTTGTCGTACGTGTCCTTCAATTTCTTGCTGCGAGCGAAGTGATCAATTGCAAAAACTCCCCTTACCTCTCTGTCTATCTATCCATACATGTATATATACATATATATGTTGATTATCTTCTTTCTTGGCAGAGGTAAGTAGCATTGAATGGGAAGCCGTAAACATGACCGAACAAGAAGAGGACCTCATCTGCAGAATGTACAGACTCGTCGGAGACAGGTGCCTATATACGTACACACACCATGATAATTGGATAATTTCCTTTAGTCTTCATTTTCCCAGTAAACTAGCTGGTGCTGGTTCGGATAATTTTCATTTGTTTTCTTCATCCACTGCATCTAACATGGGTATATTTTTTTAAATAGAGCCGAGCGTCAGATCGAGCAGCGCAGCTCCATCGCAAACTTAAAATTAGATCGGGTCTTTAAATGCGGTCCTGATCTAATAATCATGGGTGGATATTTGATCCAAAAAATAAATAAAAATAAAAATAAAAGTGAGATCGCATACGTGGTTACATAGTAAAGAAGATATATGGCGGCAGTTTGAGTTGGGAGTACAGAGTCACGTTCTAGCCACTTGAGCCTCTTATCAGTCGGATTGATACGTGGTTACATCCGACGGTTCGAACGAGGAGAAGGATGGTCCTTCTCCACAGAGAAGAAGGACGCCCCCCGGATCCCTTATCAGTCTAGCATGACGTCTAATCAAGGCAGGCTAAGCCTTTGCTTGCTTTCCATCTTCCGTAACCGTCCTTGTCAAATTATATTTTGTTGGAGAGCCACCCTCGAAATAAATATTTTCAGAAGGTGTAGGTGTAGGTGTAGGTGTAGGCCTAGCAATATCGGCAGATTAATAAACGACATGATGTCGTTTCATAGAAAGGCTCATACTTGTTGCTCGAATGTTGAGTCTCATTTTGGATATGCATATCCTCAAAGGCTACTAGTATCCTCAAAGGCTTGACCCACCAGATTAACGGTGACGAATATGAAAAAGAGTGAGAATATCAGAACTGATTATATGGAAAAGATAAATAATAATTTTATATTTAGCACTCGGAATAATTGAAGCATTTATAGGCATCGTGTCCGTGTCCGTGTTCGTGCTGAGAGATATATATGCATTGCATTGGTCAGAACAGTAAATGCCCATGTTATTGAACATTAATTTTATATCGTGGGATTCAAAATGGATAAAACATGCACAGCTTTATACAACTATCGTAGAGAAATAAATAAGTCATAGTATAAATACCGTATTTAGGTTTATCCCTACTCTGACATCTAGCCATTGAATTTTTTTTATAGAACTTGGTATTCTTCAATTTTTCTAGCTAGTAAAGCATGTCTACCGTGTCTTTCTCTCTTTCGTACTTTTAATGTTAATAGAATAGAAGATCACGACTCGTTTGATTCCTCAAGTATTTATATTCGGTTCTCCCTGTATAAATTTAGATTGCTTATATATATATATATTTATTTAGATATGAAAGTACCAAACCTAGGAATTGAAATTTGTTTGGCAGCATTTTGTGTATTATTTTTCCACAGAAGAAATAGTTGTAATCGCATTATCCCATTTGTTTTTTTCCTTTTATTTGTGTCCTCATTCTCCACCATCCAAATGGCAATTTGCTTTGCCTCGCAATTGCAATAAATCGTATGGATCAGTGTTACTAAAATAATTTATAAAAGAAAGCTATAAATAAATAATTTGATTTGCACATTGTGAATTTTGTTAAATCCTTTAATTTTTCTTTTTTTTTTTTTTGTTTTTGATCAGAGCTTTCTTGAAAGCATGATACAATAATTTTGGCACATTTTACAAGTAGTTTCTCAACCAACTCGGATAATAATTTTCATTTTTCTATTTTTAAAATTTTATGTTTCTCTTTTTACAATTTTTATCTGAAAACTTATTAATTTTTTTCGATTAAATCGATCAGGGTTGTAATACTTCTAATTTATTGTTAATGTTTTTGGCATTTGAACAATATCTCTAGCTTTACAATTGCTAAAGATTAAAAAAAAAATACACCTTGGAAATATTTTTTTTCATGACCGGCTAAATATGTTGGAAAATATTAAATATTTTTGAGGTTTAAAAAATTTAATTTCAATTTTTTTAAAAAAAAAAAACTAACAAATAATGTTTTCCAATGAGGCTATCCTAATAGTATTACAACTGAACCTAAAACATATTCAAATACATTTAAAAATTTTTGTTTGCTCTGTAAACAAAAATAAACCAAAAAGAAACATAAAATACCAGTCCTACCTAAATAAATAATCCTTAAAGCAATAAACAATAAAAAACAAAAATTAAAATCAAACCAATATATATATTCCTAAAATTCAAATGTCAAGTGAAGTATGATTGTAATTCATACTCATAGAAGCATCACACATATCAAGAACAAGATGTGACAGCACAGCCCACAATTGATAATTTTAAACAAGAAGATGAAAAGATGATAAGCTGGAAAACATAATAAAAATCATTCGTCCTGGGCCTTCACTGCACCAAACAGTCCAAGGGCCACTGCAAACAGCTAGAAATACTTCTATTTATTTATTGAAAAAATAATTAAAAAAAAAAAACCCAGATGGCTCTGCAGCAGTGATAGGAATCTCTAAATTAATCACAATCACCCATCAGAGTAGTGACAATACATACAGGGATAAGGATAATCATCATGTCACATACATAGAGGAGATGATTTCATCAAAATTATATATATATATATATAGACGTATTTCATGAAGAATCCATTTTGTTGAAATTTCCTGCAATGTCAATTCCTCAGGTGGGATTTAATCGCGGGTAGGATTCCAGGAAGAAAACCCGAAGAAATCGAACGATTTTGGATCATGAGGCAACGCCGGGGAATCGCTGATTCGACGAGCTAGATAGAGAGAGCTCTCCAGTTTCCTAGAGATTCTTTCATATTTCGATTTTACATTATTGTCGTTGTCATCTCCTCGGTGTAAAAAAAAAAAAAACGAAACTGACAGAATATTTGGTATAAATATTTTATATGTAAAGAAGAAATAAGATCAGTCGGTGGCGCGTCATCGTCGCCTTTGAAGTTTTCTGATCTGAACTGAGCTGATGCTCCTCAGGCTACCTAAACAGTCATCTACAGCTCCACTATTTGTAACTCTCTCCTATAACACATTAACAAGCTACTTTTCAGCTGTTGTCCCAACGAGAGAGAGAGAAAGAGAGAGAGAGAGAGAGAGCATTTAAATTAGTAAAATTGCCCCTATCGATTTCGAAATATTAAATATGAGACTGAAATGATCTCAAATAAAAGAGTGAAATTTTTTGATATTTTCCTTGTTCCTTGGTACTGCTAAAACAACTAAAATTGAGAGGAGGTTAAGAGAGAAACTATCTATGTTGCCCTCAGTTTATAAGATTCACATACCCGGAAACGGCTAAAAAGCATGCAAACCTACAACATATCATACATACATGGGGAGAAATTATACGATTTACATTGACTGCCATGTTACTCCTCAATACAAATTATTTATCACAAGACGTGTAACCATCATGCCCACCCAATCAAATTCATGCATTTCAAAAATGACTGTAATAGTGCCATAAAGCAACGCAATACTCCCCATATATAACTTTACAATAGTCGGGGGGCATATTTCTTCCAGGAAATGGTTACATTAGACGGTATAAGATGTGTGTCCATTTCTTGTCCGTGAAATTATGAAAAGCCACAACCAGTATACAGTGACATGAAGAGGAAATGTTGAGAAATCTACTATTAACGATAGAACAAGATTTATTTTGCAAAGGATTTCTGAGGAAGAGGTTTGATATATGTACTGTGCAACAGCAAATGATGCTGGCGAGCTGGTTCAGTATATATATTGGCGAAGATAATCCACCCGAGCTGGGTGCTTGAGCTTCATGAGAGCTTTCACTTCATGTTTCCGCACCATTTCTCTTGAAATATTTAGGTTCCCAGCAATTTCTCCCAGCGTTCTGTCTCCTTTGCCATCCAGCCCATATCTTTGTCTGATCACCAAGCTCTCTTTCGGCTTCAACGAATCGAGCTGCCATATATGTGAGAAAAAGGAGCTGAGAATCAGACTTAAGAGAGACTGCAACCTTTGTTTTCAGTATTTTGAAATGCAACTTTGATGGTTTCCCTATAAATTTTCTCATGGGAGAAGGAATATGATCTACTTGTCTAGATTTAAGCTTTTGAGTTGTCATTTCCCTTCATATCTCTCCAAGGTTTTAGAATCAATAGTTGCCAAATAGGCAGAATTTTCACCACTAATCACAAAGTGCTGCATAATGATCACACAAAACATTGACTCCAGCAAGTGTGACATCTAACACCCTAATATTACAAATTGGTTTAATTAGATTCCTAACTAATAGAGGTCATTAATAAAAACATTAATGTGAAGATGGAATCTTATGAAGCTAACAATTTGCAGGCATGTATAGACTAACTTTATGAGGAGTCCGAATGAGTTGGATTCACAAACCCCCCCAGAAAGGCATTTTGGTAATTTTCACCAGTAGACAATGACCCCTATCATCCAATCGAGATCTGTAAGCCTGTGAAGTGACCTGTTATCAAGAAACTATGTTGTGATTACTTTTTTGAGTCTTATGCCTTTGCACATGTATTCATTTTCTCATTATTGCTGGCAGGACTCTGGCCTTCAAATAGCAACTTTGAATGCCAAATTTTCGAAATCGTTTTTCTGGCATTTAAGCTGGTGTTTGATCTTGCATTCAAACGGCAATTCTGAGGTTTTCTGGAAATTGGTCTGGCATTCAAATACAAGAAGCAACTCTAAAACAAAAATTTATTTTAGACTAGTTTCGAGTCTAGTTTCAAACACCAAACACCTTGGGCGTCATTGAGCGAGAAAAAGGGAAGAGAGGAGAAAGAAAATAAAGAAAAATTTTGCCATCTGTTGGGCACCAAATCATATTCCATTCTTCGTCAACCTCATGTATATTGTTCTAGTTATTATGTAGAATAATTCTATCAATTGTTTTGTCTCATTTGCTATCATATCGTTTATTGTTCAGGTTATTCACTATAAAGTGTTGTAACCTTAAGTGTTTTGATAGGTTTATTATAACCATACTACCATATGGTAGAGATACATCAAACTTAAAAGTCCTCTGCATTTTTCACCTCATTCATAAAAGAGATTTCCATATAAAAATCTGTATGTTCCTCATTGTGTAATTACTATCTTTATATTGTATTATTATCTTGCATCCTTCTGAATTAAAAAAAAGGTGCAGCAATCAATCATTGTTAGAGATTTGTCCTCGATTTCACATAGGTATAATTTTGGTATACCACCCAACAAATGGTATTAGAGCATTTGGGTTATTGTGTTTCAATTTATGGAGGGTGGTAATAAAATGAGTTGCTTAAATAGTGCCAACTTTAACATTTGGAGCAATAAAATAAATCTATTATTTGTGAAAGCAATGCATTTTCCAACGCACCCTTGCTACTCAAAAGCCAAAATCTAGATCCAAAGAAGAATGGGGTTTATGTACGAGTAAGTTTGCAGGTACATTAGACAATTTGTTATTGACAATATATATAATCACATTCAAAATGGAAAATATGCACAAATCTTGTAGGGTAAACTCTAAGTCTTGTATGCTTTGAAGATGAGAAATAACAAATTGCATCACCTGATAAGACTGATATAATTAAACTATAAAAAAGGAAGTTCTATCACCATCTTAATAAGTTCTAAAAATGCATACATCAATTGTCCAACATGGGCATAAAGTCTGATAATAAGTTACTTGGCTTATGGTTGTTTAGCCATTATATTGGATTAGGAGATCCTTTGGATCTTTACTACTAACTATACTCTTAATAGTGTTGTGGCATTGGAGATTAATAAGGGCAATATTCTAATGCATAAATGAAAAGGAAATCTCAAGGTTCTACGTGTACACAACCTCAAATATTGATTTCTAAAACCCGAGGAAGAAATAAAGGGAAGGCTCTAACACTTGAGACAAGAGCCAATGCAAGTTAAAATCAAGATATCAAAACCTTGAATGTTGCATTGTAACAAAAAGGACCATATTAAGAAGCATTATTACAATTACAAATATAGCAAAAGAATTAGTGGTGAGAAGAAAGAATAAAAGGTTCATGATGAGAGCGGGCTTTAGTAGCCACTAAGCCAAATTTTCTCATCGTCTGTGAAAAAGATATGATCAACGTCGCTAACAACAAGATAAGTTGGGTAATTAATAATAGTGTATCGCTCTATGTTACATCAAGGAGATAATTTCTTACATCTTAGCTGCCTGGTGACTTAGGGTATTGAAGATGCGTAATGATGGCTTGCCACACATATTGTGGTTGTGGTGATATGTGTTTGATGACCAACATTGGCACGAATTTGATCTTTAGGGATTTTGGACATGTCCTAGACAAACAATTGCATCTTATTTCAGCTCAAAAAGTTTGATGAATAAGTCATTTACAATACTTTCTAAGAAGGCTCTTCGAAGCTCACTTGAGGCTTACTAGCTGTGGTGTGTAGAAAAAAGCATTCTAGTATGTTTGTATTCCAAGCTTCGGGCTTTACCCCTGACGTGAATGTGGGTAAGGGCAATGAGTTTCAAAGCTTTGACACAAAAGACTTAACCACATGAATGAGAATGGGTGAAAATGTGCCACGCTAATGAGAATATTCTTTTAGGAGCGACATAAGAAAAGTTGGAGGATAAGAGCGACATAAGAAAAGTTGGAAACTTATCCTCGTTACATGCTTAGGAAGCAAAGAAGAGTTTTTTTTTTTTTTTATGGCAATTCATTTTCAAAGAAGCTGGGTCTTGTGGAACTTATACACACCGACATGTGTGGTTCCTTGAAGATAAAAACTTTTGATGATGCACTTTATTTCATTCTTTTCATTGAAAATTTCTCTAGAAAATTATAGGTAAATTAGGTATATCCCTTGAAGTCAAACGATCAGGCCCTTAATGCCTTCAAGCAATTTTATACTCAGGTTGAAAGACAAATGGAGAATAAATTAAAGTGCATTCGTAGTGACAATGATGGAGAGTACATTAGTCATTTAATGCATATTGTTGATCATAAGGTATGGCATGGCATTCGTATTCGACACTAATAGATTTCACGAAAGGTGCCTCGGTTGAATGGCATGGTTTAAATGATGAACTGAACATTAATTGGGAGAGTCCATGTGTATTTTCAGATGCAAAGCTACCTGGTTCCTCTTCAGGGGAAGCATTGAATGCAATTATTCATGTTATTAACCTTTTCATCTAGTGGTCTATTGAATGGTAATGTTCACAATCCTGAGAAGGTCAAATTTGGTTATAAGGTTTCTAATGATCACTTATGTGTGTTTGATTGTAAGTTTTTGGTCCATGTTCTTAGGGATGAAAAATTAAAGCTTAATGCAAATACACAACAATTCATTTTTCTTGAGTATGGAGAAGATGAGTTTGGCTACTAGTTCTATTATCCAGTAATCATTTTAAGTACCCAGCAAAGTCCTACTAAGTAAGAAAAGGCTAACATGAAATGAGTTTTTGATAATTCACTCGTAGGTAGTTTGATATAAGGTTATGGTGTTTACAAGGTAGGAAATTACTCGTGCAGTTCGAACCATTAGCCAATTCCTTTATAATATTAGAAAATAGCATTGGTTCATTGTGAAATGAATTTTGAGGTACTTATTAGAGTGTGTTTGTATTTTAATAGTGGTAAGCCTATTTAGGTTGGGTATACTAATGCTAACATTGCAGGTGTCAAAGATTCTTGAAAGTCTATTTCAGGATATTTGATTGTCTTTAGAAGGAGCCATATGCTGTAACTAAGGTTATAAAAGTGCATTATACTCTCTACCATCAAAGTTAAATTCTTTGTGGTGGTGGAAGCTAAAAATGAAATGTTGTAAATGCAAAAGTTCATTCACGAACTCAGCTTCAAACAAGATCGGTACGTGTTGCTTTGTAGGATGAAAAATGTCATTGATTCGGAATTATTAATACCTAACAAAGTTAAGATTGATGCTAACGGGTCAAACATGATGACTAAACTAGTAGAAGGTGGGAAGCACAAAGTATGCTGAGATATTGCCAAGATGGCGATGGTCCCCACAAGTTTCTAAGGAAGCGTTTGTTGAGATGGATCACTCAATTGTAAGTCTCATACCCTTATACATATTTCCTTTCTTCTTGCTGCTGGCAAGGCCCTATTGTTCAAAATACAACTTGGGATGCCAATTTTCCAATATCATTTTTTTGGCATTTATCTGACATTTGAACAGCTATTTTGGCTTTTTTTGCATTTGATTAGGTGTTCAAATAATAAATGCAACTATAAAAGATAAATTGACACTTGTGACTAATTTCAAACACATTAAGCGCAGATTGAGTGAGAAAAAGAGAAGAAGAGTGTAATGTTCAAGTTTAATTTTATATTAATCATGATAAATTAAATTAATATTATTAAAATTGGGGCCAAAAGATAAAAAAAAATTGAGTTAAAAGTCAACATTAAAATAGGTCACATCAAATTAATGAATGTCTGACTGACCCATGCAAAGGATGGATAGAGTACCCGTGCCTGAGAGACACTTGATCGGTGCCTGAGCGCACAAAACAGTATAAATGCACTTGAGACATGCCTGAGGGATGCCTAAAGCATGTTAAGGTAGAATGTCCGCGTTCAAAGCATACCCGAGGCGGCACTCGTGCACCACAGTGTCCAACCATGGCGCCTAACACGTGTCCGACCAACGCTCGAGCGTCACTTCAGTATAAATATGAGACCCAACTGATTTCTTGCCATTTTTCAACAGAATTTAAGAGATGAGAGAGAAGGAAAAGAGAAAAAGAGAGAGAAAGAAAGAAGGGAAGCCAAAGAAGTTCAAATCAAGTGAATCCAAGCTAGAACTTGGAAACATTCAAGCCAAGGTAAGTATATTCCAAGTTTTCTTTCTCTTGTTGCTATTTCTTTCTCAATTTTCTAAACATTTCTTATTTCAAATACTCACACATAACATGATTTCATAACTAAGATACTTATATTTAATATGTAAGTAAATTATCCCTATTTTCTTCAACTTATGCATGAAATCTATGTCCAAATACATGTTCATTACATAATTCAGCAAATTTTTGTAATAACCTCACATGCATGATCTAAATTCATAATATAATATTCTTCCATGTTTGATTTTCGTTTATAAGCTCCTACATGTTCTAAAAGCTCAACTAGAGTCCCCAGCATGTGTTGGAATTCCACATAAATGCTTGCATATTCTAAATTTCAGTAAAATTGGTCTTGCATGGGTGTTATTTAAACTGAAATTCCCAAAATATCATCATGCTTCTAAATTTTTTGCAACCATGTTTGTATAATTTGATAAGACAGCTTATACATCAGTATATAGTGTTTATGTTAGTCAGATCATGGTTTGTAAATTATAAGACCAATGTTGGTTTAATTAGTGTCTTGTAGTTTATGTTAATTTCGGCTTGTAAGTTAAGAGATTTGGTCGTTTGAAATTATGACAGCTGTGGAATGTAATTTTAGTTGGAATTGTGTGCTCTGCTTTTTGTATAGACAGATATACCTCCTTGCGTATAGTCCAAAGTCACGATTTGGGTCAATATCGGAGCCTTAAGATAACGTGGCATTTCTATGTATAGGTTTATTATTTTATTTGGTTAGTCAATGTATCAATGTAAAGTTCACGTCCAATGTTAATTAAATAACTGATTGGCTGATTATTAATATTCTTATTAATTGTTAATGACGGGATCGAAATTTGAGACGTGACAAGAAGTAATATCAGAGAAGTCGTAAGGAGATGTCTCATTTAATTTGCTGATCTAATTTGATTAATATTTTATGATAGAAAAGATGCCATCAGGACAAGGAGGCAATGTTGGACCCAACTATCACATCGATGGAGAGAAAGAGTATTTGAATATAATGGCAAGAATAGTGGATATTATGGAATCCATGGTCCGAGGATTACATACCCCGGAGCCAGCCCCAATGAACCTAGCAACAATGACGTACGATCGATTAACAAACGAAAAGGTGCTAAAATTTATGGGCGACCCGGATCTCACCAAGGTTGAGATTTGGATCCGGCGAATTAAGAAAGTTTTTGTCATTATGCAATATCCGGAAGAAGATAAGATAATGTTCGCATCATACAAGTTGGAATGAGAGGTGGACCATTGGTGGTCAATGAAAAAGTGAGCAATGGGCTTGAAAAATGAAGAAATCTCTTGGGACATGTTTGTGGAGACTTTCATGGACAAATATTTTTCAACAAGCCTAAGGGAACAAAAGGATGATGAATTCGCTCATTTGAGATAAGAAAATTGAACTGTGGCGGAGTATAATGCCAAGTTCATAGAGTTATCCTGCTATACTCATCATATGGTCCATGATGAGGCGAGAAAGACGAGGAAGTTTCTGCAATGTCTTAGAAACACCATCCAGAAACAATTGGTAATGTTGAAGATGAGGACTTATGGAGATGTATTGAGGACCGAGCTCTCTTGTTTAAACGGGAGTTGAAGAGAGAAAAGTTCTTTGAGAAGAATTCTGCTAACCGAGGAGGCCAAAGTTTGGGTTAAAATTTAGGATTAGGAGGATCCCATAAAAGATCGAAGCCAACAAATAAAGGAAAGAAAGGAGTTGAACTCCAGGGTGTACCGAGCCCTCAACAAGTAATGCCCGTGTGCCCTTATTGTGGAAAATCTCATGGTGGAAGGCCCTACTACAAGATATTGGGTGCATGCTTTAATTGCGGCCAGCCCGACCACAAGATCAATAACTGCCCTCATCCCTCGAGGCAAACGTCCGAGTTCGTGATAGAAGAGGAAGCCAAGTGTTTTGGGAAGAGCTTTTGCGGTGACCGCTCAATATACAAATACATCACCTACGGTGGTAGAAGATAAATTTACTATTTTTGAAATGTCGACTCATGTACTTTTGAATTTAGGATCAACACAATCATTTGTGTCACTAAAATTTTTTTGTTATTTGATATCACCCCCGAGGATCATGGATTTTGCATTAGCAGTGTTGACACTTGACACTTACGGGATCATTTTTGGTCATGGATATTGTGTGCCCTAAGTGTGTTGTTTGGGTTAATGGGTTGTAGTTGCTAGTGGATTTAATTTTATTAAACATGCATGATTTTGATATAATTTTAAATATGAATTGGCTAGCTAGTTATCATGCTAGCATAGATTACTTTTATAAGAGGGTCTATTTTGTAATTTCAAAATATGAACCGTTTTATTTTCAAGAAGTAATGCATAAACAATCCCCCTATATAATTTCAACATTGCATGCTAATCATTTGATGAAAAGTAGATGTCAAGCTTATCTGGCTTACGCAAACACTATTGGAAGCCATAGTGTGTTGGCAAATTTAAAGATGTTTTTTCTAGAAGATCTACCGGAACTACCACCGAACTGGGAGATTGAGTTTAAAATTGAGACCGTGCCTAGAGCGGCACCTATATCAAAGGCTCCCTATAAAATGACACCGTCAAAACTAAAAGAATTGAAATAACAATTGTAAGAGTTGCTTGATAAGGGTTTCATCCAGCCAAGTGTTTCCCCATGGGGTGCTCCGATGCTATTTGTGAAGAAGAAGAATGGGCCTATGCGGCTGTGTATAAATTATCAGGAGCCGAATAAGATTACTATCAAAAATAAGTATCTGTTACAGAGAATTGATGATTTGTTTGATCAATTACAATGGGTCCAGGTATTTTCAAAGATTAATCTTCATTCAGGTTATCACCAATTGAGGATTAAGAAAAAAGATGTGGCGAATACAGCTTTTCGAATGAGGTATGGGCATTATGAGTTTTCAATTATATTATTTGTGTAAACTAATACTCCTGCAACTTTTATCGATTTGATGAGCTGGGTATTCCAATCCTATCTTAACATGTTTGTGGTAGTATTCATCGATATCATTTTTATATACTCAAGAAGCTACGAAGAGCTCAAGAGACATTTGAGGATTGTACTCCAAACACTTTGAGAAATGAGCTTACATGCCAAATTAAAGAAATGTAAATTTTGGCTTGAAGAAATCATATTTTTAGGTTATGTCATTTCCAAGGGAGGTATTTCGATTGATCCTAAGAAAGTTGAAGTTGTGATTAACTGGAGTCGACTAACAATAATAGCCGAAATTAGGAGCATTTTAGGAATGACAGGCTATTATCAAATATTTGTGAAGAACTTTCCTAGGATTACCGTGTCGTTAACCCGATTGATGTGGAAGGAAGTCAAATTCTAGTGGACGGAAGATTGTGAAAAGAGTTTTCAGGAATTGAAGGACCATTTGACGACAGCCCCGATTTTGACGATTCCAGAATGATCCAGAGGATTTGTGGTATATTGTGATGCGACTAAGACCGGACTAGGATGTGTCTTAATGTAGCAGGGAAAGGTAGTTGCATATGGATCGAAGCAATTGAAGACATACGAAAGAAATTATCCAACGCATGAACTGGAATTGGCGGTAGTGATTTTTGCGCTAAAGAATTAGAGACACTATCATTATGGAGAGAAATTTTTGGTGTATTTGAACAACCAGAGTCTTAAATATTTATTCTCTCAAAAACAAATTGAACATGAGACAACAGAGATGGATGGACTTCCTAAAAAGTAATGATTACGATATTTAGTATCAACCGGAAAAGGCCAATATTATAGCGGATGCTTTAAGTCACCAAACAACAAGTTTTATAACCCATTTGAGAATCAAGAAAATGAAAATGTTGGAGTGTATAAAACAATGCAATATTAAAAGGGGACCCAAGGTACCCAGATAATATTATCCTATTTTCAAGTGCAACAGAAAATTTTAAAGAAAATTAAGAGAGCTTAAATGAATGATCCATTTTTAGTGGACATTGCTGAAAATTTGAATAGAGATTCTAGAACAGATTTCAGTATAAAAGCAGATGGGATTTTAAGGTTTTGGGAACGGATGTGTGCCAGATGTTGGAAAATTGTAAGAAGAAATTATGAATGAAGCTCATCGATCAAAGTACATGATTCACCCGAGAATTAACAAGATATACTGAGATTTGATGATGTTTCGGTGGCGGAATATAAAAAGAGAAATTGTGACCTATATGGAAAGGAGTTTGATTTGCCACAGTTAAATGTTAAGCACATGAATCCACTTGGCCTATTACAACTTAAGCTGACCCCCAGTTGAAAATGGAAAGAAATAATGATGGATTTTGTAATTAGATTACCAAGGACACTGAGAAATCATGATACCGTTTGGGTAATCGTAGATTGGCTTACTAAGTCGACTCATTTCATAGCAGTTCGGATAACATTGTTAAGGGATTGACCGGCAAGATTGTATATTAATGAAATGGGTAGATTACGTGATATGCTAGCTTCTATTGTGCTTGATCGAGACCGAAGGTTTGCTTTAAAATTTTGGGAAAGCTTGAATCGTGAATTATGGACAAATTTGAAATTTAGCACAACCTATCATCCTCAAACGAATGGACAATCAGCACGAACGATTCAGATTTTGGAGGATATATTGAGAACTTTGATTCTGGAGATGAAAGGTAATTAGGACGATTATTTGGCATTAACTGAATTTGCGCATAATAACAGTTATCAAACAAGTATCAGCATGGCCCCATTCGAGGCTTTGTATGGAATAAAATATCGTTCCCTAATTCATTTGGAGGAGATCAAAGATAGGAGACTTTCGAGATTAGAGGCCATACAAAAGATGTCCAACAAGATTCATTTGATCCATGACTGGTTGAAGGTTACATAAAGTTGACAAAAGAGCTATGCTGATTGGAGGAGATCGGAACTGAGTTTTGATGTTGGAGACTATGTACTTTTGAAGATATCTCCATCAAAAGAAATCTCGATGTTTGGGATCATAGGGAAATTAAAACCGAGGATTATTGGACCGTTAGAGATTTGGGAGAAAATTGGCGAAGTAGCGTATAGATTGGCTCTACACCCAAATTTGGGAGATGTTCACAACGTGTTTCATGTGTTGATGCTTTAGAAATATGTGTACAATCAACAGATATTGTTAAATATAAACCATTGAAGATTAATGAAGACATACATTGAGGATTCGATTCAAATTTTGAGAAGAAGAGATCAAGTGCTTCGGATAAAAGTAATTCCGTTGGTTAAAATCTTATGGAAGAATCGCTTATATAAAGAAGCCATATGGGAAAGAAAAGACGAGACCTAGGAGAAGTACCCGTATTTATTTCTTCGATAAGGTATGTAAAATTTCAATGACGAAATTTTTATGATGGAAAAAATGTAATGTTCGATTTTAATTATATCTTCATCATAATTAATTAAGTTGATTTTATTAAAATTAATATCAAAGAATAAAGAAAATTAGGTTAAACATCAACATTAGATCATGTCATATCAACTTGATGGATGCTTGATCGATACTCTATACATGCCTATGTGTGTGATGGACAGAGTAATCGTGCTTAAGGGATGCCTAATCGATACTTGAGCGAACAAAACAGTATAAGACGCGCTCGAGGCTCGTCTGAAGGAAGCCCAAAGCGCACTGTGGTAGAATGTCCACGCTCAAAACATGTCCAAGGCGGTGCTCGTGCGCCGCAGTGCTAGGCATGGTGCCTAACGCACGCTCGACCAATGCTCAAGCGCAACTTTAGTATAAATATAAGATCTGACTAATTTCCTGTTATTTTTTAACAAAATTTGAGAGCGAAGAGAGAAGGAGAAACGGAGAAGAGAGAGAGCGAGAAGAGCAGCCAAAAAAATACAAATCAAGTGAAAGCCAAGGCAAGTGTATTTTAAACATTCTTTCTCTTGTTACTGTTTTTTTCTTAATTCTCTGAATATTTCTTATTTCAAATAC
>JAOVVI020005108.1:0-16853 GCA_028571085.2 Nepenthes alata
GAATAAATCACAATTTCCTGTATTACACTGTTATATCTCAGAGTAGTAACGATATTAATATTTATACAAATTAATTTGCTTATCGGCGGCGCTTACTTTATAAATTGGTTACTTACTCTACAAGTCGGTCAACTGCTATTAACCTTACAGGCAATTTGTTACACCTATTCACTTATATTTTTTGCGCAATGAGTTCACACCTTTCTTCATTCTGGTAGCCGGTCATATTAGTAGTTTGGTTGCCTTCGAAGTGCAATCCGATTGCCCCCATCTTGCAGTCTGATCAGCAGGTTGGCCTCCCTACTGGCCGCCTCTTTGGCTAGCAAGCTGGCCCTGCTGTCCGGCCTCTAATCAGCTGGCTTTCTTCAGCCGCTTGTTGCGCGCATAAATATTTTGATTATTTAATTTTTTTAATTTATTGAGTTATCTATAAAAGAGTGATCAAAAAACAACACAAGCAACAAAATTAGGGCACAGAGGACACCATATCACCGTAGCTAACTCCCTTGTACTGCTTCTGCGGTGATTTTCTAGCCAATTTTACTCGAAATTGTAAGACATCAGCCCGTAAGGATCTCACCCTTTTGTGATGATCAAATCAACTCAAAATAGTAGTCTGAAATTATATGATTTGACATCGTAAGTTAAGATGTATGATGCGAGCATAAGTTAGAGGGAGAGTCCATCCCAAAAGATCGGTCTAGTAGGAGGGAGAGCTCCCTAATTTATAAGCCAGAGGTTTTGCCTCAAACTTTTTAATGTGGGACTCGTATCTTCCTCCCTCCTTCAACAGCCGCAACCTCGGCGGTTGCACTCTGCGACACTTACTTGGCGGCTTTCACTCTGTGACGCTTTACTCCGTCCCGGCGCACCGACAGCAGGTTAGCCTCTTCGCAGGTAGCCCTTTCCGATCAGAACCCTTCGCATATAGCCCTTTCCGATCAGAACCCTCCGCATATAGCCCTCTTCAGGTTGGGACTGCTCTCAATGAAAGCACCATTTGATGCGAGTATAAGTCAGAGGAAGAGCCCATCCCAAAAAATCGGTCTAATAGGAGAGAGAGCCCCCTAACTTATAAGTTGAAGGTTTTATCTCAAATTTTTCAGTGTGGGACTCGCATAAGAGTTATTCTTTTCTGAATAATATAATTAATAGAATAACTATCAGATTAAAGGTTTTTTTTTTTTAACCATTTCATGATTGCCAGTTCCCCAATGCCGGTATGAATTTTCCTGTGTGTTGCCAATTGAGGTCGTTCCCAAATATCAGTTTTGGGACTCAGAATACGGATCACGGGCAAGGGTTTATAGAGAAGGGGAACCCGATATGCCGGCAGACTTCACTCACCTTCTACAGGGCTGCCGCTCCGCCACGATATCGTCGTCAACCTTCTTAATCCACCTTTCCTACTCTGTGTCTACGATGGGCTCCCTCCCATGTTGATACCCACTTTCGCAGCTCGCGATCGCAGCATGGGAAAACTTAGCCGGTGAGAAATCACTGCACTTCATTTTCTCTTTTGGATGCCTTTTCTTTGCTTTTCTTTTTCTTTATTTTGGTGCAAATTTCATCTTTTCTATTTTGATTTCTGGGCCATGTTCGTTTGACCGTTCTCAACCCTTTTCGGATGCCTTATTGTCTGCACTTGATCCATTTACCACCATCGATATCTCAGAACTATCTCAGTGTAATAGAATGAATATAAGTTTATTTTCCATGCAATATCCATAGGTCTTAAGTTGAATATTTTCCCTCTCATTTTGATTTAAATTTTGTGGTGGTGGGTGAATTTTGCAAATGTTGGTTAATAGAGCAGTTTCATCATTTTTCTAATTGATGAATGATGAGCATGTTTAGCAATCGTCAAGGCTGACGCATTGCCTTCCAATTAGGAATTTGAAGAATCTATGAAATTCTGATATTGAATTAGCTGTACGTCATTAGTATTGTATGTTGCGTTTTCTTCGTGCTGTTGCTTGTAATTTGTTGCCGGCCTACAATTGGACTAATTTTGTTGATGCTTTTAGATTTCTGTGTTTGCATTTTCTATTACTGTTTATGACTAAGAATTTAAGGTGATGGGGTGTTACCTGAATGCATGAAACATGCTACTGTTGAAGCAAGCTGGAGGAAGCTAGATCAGATTCCTTGCCGCGGTTAGCTCAATCGAAGAGAAGAAACTTTGAACTAAAGAATTGTGTTCACTAAATTCTTAAATTCCTAAATTCTACCTGCTAAGCCAACCATTTTACAAATTTTAATGCACCGCCTTTCATGCTCCTTATATTCTTGACCTTCCAACTGCATCTAATTTCTCCTTGCCCTAGTCACAATGCTTGTCTTGAAGATGATTTGATGGAACTGATTCTGTAAATCAAACAGAAACTCTCTGGTGTCATATTCAAGTGTGGAATTATTCAGTTTCGAACCTCTTGCCAATCTGTCTGAAACTGTCATAGGCTTTGGTTTTTCATGTTCCAACTTCAGCAAAGGGAGGTAAGTGTAAACCCTTTGCTGCCTGACCTTCTTACTGAGTTAGGACAAATGAGGTGACTATGTCATAGATTTCAGAGGATAAGCTATCTTTTACTCAACAGTCCTAATTTTGGGCAATATTTGTAATGGAAAAATATACCTAAGGGTTGGTTTATGGTAGTGATAGGATGTTGCTGAGAGTTGTTTTTAGTAATGCTGCTTTAAGTACAGCTTTGATACCAAAGAGTTGTTTGTGATCCCAAAATACATTGCTATGGCTTTTATGCAGGGTTCATTAAGGAGCCAAATTGTGCACTTCCTGTTAGATTTACTTCTATCAATAACTTGAACTGAGGAATTCCTTGGAAAGTAAGCAATGCGTGAGCTAAATTTGGTAGTTAGCATTGCACCACTATTTAGCAAATGGAACCATACCACTTAGAGGAATTGTCACCAGTCATATACTGTGTGTGATGCAAACTTACGTAGAATGAATAAAATTGTAGACACATAGTATGCGACTTCATTAGAATTTGGTCACTTGCCATTGAGAATAGTATGCTGGTGTTGATTGCTTTATGTACCGTCATTTTGGGCTTTTTGTTACTGTAAATGGCTTGATACGGGGTCCAATATCAACTTGGAGGAACTAAGAGGGATAGGAAAACCATGTCTTATACACGAGTGCCATCTAGTTTTCTTTTGTTGGTCTTTTTGGAAAGTTGCTTCAAGCCTTTCAATTCTATAATAGTTCATTATGAGATTTTTTTCCCCTGTGAATATGTACTGTTGTTTACCATAAAATATAGTAATATGCTGTCAAATTATCTCAAACATTCAAGCTTCTTAAAGCTTTTGATGCTCAATGGTGTGTCATTAGAGCTTGTCTTCAAGAAGGTGTGCTTTGGCTTAATTTGAGAAGTGAATAAAATGAGGTTATCCAGAGAATGAAATAATTTTGAATGTTGACTTGTATTGTGAGTGTTTTATGACTGGTGTTATTGTAGAGTGTGATCTTTTTAGTTGCTGCCTTACATTTCAGACATGCTACCCTATGTGAAGGAACAATGCTGAATTGTTCTTTTCCCATAATTATGAAATCACTTTAAACCTGTGGAAAAAATACACGTTAACAATGTAGTTCTGCTGCTAATTACATTTTCTTTCTGTTGGAAAATTGTACAGGGAGCCTTAAAAACCTTACTTTGCCTGGCAGGCTCCTCAAAAACTTCCGCAGCGGCTTCTCCAGTCTCCACAAAATGTCTCCTGTGTCAGGCCTTTCAGAACGTTATTGCTATAATCCAACACTTCATTGGAATCCTCATGTTGAAGAATACTTCATCAAAGCGTATGGTGCTGACCATTTTGGTAGCATCTCCAAAGCCCTCACACACCCATGTTGCTACTCTTGTATACGCGTTAACATACTCAAGACAACAAGCGATGCTGTCATTGAGAAGCTATCGACGATGCTGCATGGAACAAGCAATGGAAATGCAATGAATGGCATGAATATCTGTGAAATGGAGGATGATAGAAATTCTGATATGGGACAAATCCAGGAAAATTTTACCAAAGAATATACTCTTCACTACAATCCAAAAGGCCATGATAAGATAGCCACGAAATCGCTTGAAGATTTAGATTTGTTGGATGGATGTTTAAAACATGACCCGGTATTCAAGTGTCACATACCTGGTTTAGACTATGTCGTGTTTGTTCAAGGCACAGGGCCTCACAAAGTTGAGTATGCTTATGCACCTGACCAGCCTTCTAAGGAGGTGATAGTAAGCAGAAAATGTGCCGAATCAGTGCTTCGTGGTGCTCAGGTATACGTTCCTGGGGTCTTGGCTTGCAGTGCTCATGTTGAAAAAGGCGATGCCGTGGCAGTTTCTGTTGCTGTGGAGCAGCCTGAGCTTGATGGTAAGTGGGGTATCGGGATTACACGTGGGATCGTTCTCCATGGCTTGCAGACCGACCCTCATTTTTCCCAAAGAAAAGGCCTCTACATTGGACAAGGAACTACAATGATGCCAAGGGCTGGAATCTTCCGTGCTTTGGAAGGAGTCGCCATTCGTATGACTAGTCGAGTGTTTGATTTGCCTTCTTTTAATGATGTGCTTGAGGGCGAAATATTTCTTCAGAACCTTCCAAGCATCATTACTGCACACGTTCTAGATCCTCAGAAGGGTGAGCGGATACTTGACATGTGTGCTGCTCCAGGAGGGAAAACCACTGCTATTGCAATGCTTATGAAGGATGATGGTGAAGTTGTTGCAGTGGATAGATCTCACAATAAGGTGCAGGATATTCAGAATTTGGCTGCAGAGATGGGCCTGAAATCCATAGTTGCATACAAGCTAGATGCTCTTAAAGCTGTTTCTCGAAGAAATGAATCCAACGACATTAATGCCTCGAAGTTTGTTGAAGACAGTCCTGGTTTAGAATTGCTAAAATCAGAATCAGATAATACGAATAATGATAATGTATTACGGAAAGAAATTTGTGTCAATGGAAAGGAAAATCTACAGAAATCCATTACCACAGCTAGCACCAAAAGGAGTAATCAAAGAACTAAAAATGGACCTGGAAAAAATCAAGTTGGTGGTGGTAGAGTTGAAAAATCGAAAGGCTTTTCTCCCAGTAGTTTTGATCGTGTCCTCCTTGATGCTCCATGCTCGGCTCTCGGATTGAGGCCTCGACTGTTTGCCGGTGAGGAAACATTGGAATCTTTGAGGAATCACGCAAGGTACCAGAGGAGGATGTTTGATCAGGCGGTGCAGCTAGTTCAAGCTGGGGGAGTCATCGTTTATTCGACATGTACGATAAATCCTGGTGAGAATGAAGCATTGGTTCGATATGCTCTCGATACATACAAGTTTCTTTCCTTGGCACCTCAGCATCCAAGTGTTGGAGGACCGGGTTTGATTGGTTGCTACAACTTTTCCGATGGGCATGTCGAGGAGTGGTTGAGACCCAGTGAGGCGGAACTTGTTCAAAGGTTTGATCCCTCTTTGGTGGATACAATTGGCTTCTTCATAGCCAAGTTCAATGTTGGCTCAAAAGTTGTATGATTTCAAGGCTTCAATATCCAAATAGCCACTGAACTGGTTACATAGGAAAGAAGCTGACAGCAGGTCTGTACAGCGCAATAAAAGCAGAAAGAGCGGCTATTTCTTTCTGCTTTTCTTTGGACGGTTCAGTCCACGCTTCCGCTCATGCATAGAGTCTCTCTCTCCTTGGTCAGAATAAGACTTCAGTAAAAGTGAACATTAAGTGAACTCTTCTAGTAAGAGGAGAGAATGGTTGATGGTATGAGGTTGATTTTTCAATAGTGACTAAGTTGATGGTGCTTATGGATTCAACTACTGGTGATGCAAAGAGGCTCAGTATTGATCATTGGTTTTAGTTGTTAATATGAGGGATAATATATTAATAGATGGGGCAAAATGTTTAGGATTAATGATTTGTGTTGTTGAAGCAGTTTCATCAGGATTTTCAGGACTCAAATGGCAAAGTGAAGTTGACTTGTTTTCCTTGCATAATCTTCTGTCATTTGAGCATTTTGTAGATCTGATTTTTGCACCTTAATCATGTATTATCCTGATGTAAGAAGCTATGCATTTACATATGAAACTTTAGAAGGAAATCTTTTTGCCTCTACTTTAGTCTTCCTTTGTATGTTGATTGTCATTTTCCTTTTTGATCCTGTGTTTCTTGGAAAAGGGTCGGCCTTGGTACACTAGAAAGGTTACTCTATTATGGCATAGAAGTCACAAAATCAAATTACATAAGCAATCTTTCTTTAATAAAGGGGTAATGATGTATATATTTGACCCTTTTTGAATTTCAAAATGTTAATATCATATGCACTGAGTTGTTTGTTTCTCCAAAATTGGAAGAAAACATACCAATTCACCTACTTTAGTCAATGCTAGAAGCAGTACTAAATTTATTGTGTTATTCAGATAATTTATTTACTCACAATTATAAATAAAAATATCAATATCGGTATTGGCCGTTGTTATATTGATATCGAATAATATTGAATAATACGTACTAATATTAACCGTTTATTTTCTAACTTTCTTGATTTCATGTTTTCAAACTATCTTATAGATTAGTTTTTACAAAAAAAAAAAAATAAAAAATTATTGAATCACAATAAATGTAATAAACTATCTAAAGAAATTATAAATTATTTGATAAGAATACATGATTATTGATCTATATAAATTTTAAAATTTAGGATAAACATAAATTCAAATCAAACCAAGCATAATACAGCTAAGTTTATATAATTTTAATTTTTGTGTGGTAATAAACTTATTAGATAAATATTTTATCTCTTTAATCCCCTCATCCCTCATTTTTTAAATCAAGTTGAATGATATTCATTCCAAATCAATTTCTGACCTTTCTTTTTCTATTGGATCTTATGTTTTTCAAATATTTATGTGTTACTTACTAAATCATAATTTATCTAATAAACTGACATGTTACAAAAATTTAATTATAACAACTCTTAATTAGGTTTATAATTATTTTGTACTTGAAGGTTGAAAATATAATATATAAGAAAGTAAAACCTTTCTCAATTTAAACTTAGGCTACTGGCTGCCATAACAAATCTACCCTGTCCATCAACTCCCTTAAAATACCTTATAGAGTAAATTTATTTTCATTATAAACCCCTCCCCCCAAAAAAAAAAAGTACTTTAGGTTATACATCATATTTAGAAAATATTAAAGATATTATCAAATTTTCTTTTTGATAATATTTATTTTATGTATTAATTTTATTTTATATAAAAATAAGTAAAAATCGGTTATATATTAAGTTAAATATTAATGCATATTATGTATCAACAATCTTAAAATTATACACAAATAATTTAAAAATTAGTATAAATGTTAAGGTAAAAATTTTTATATGATAGTTTGGATAAAATTTATATAAAATTAAACCGATCTAAAAATATATATGTTTGAGAATATAATTAAAAGATAAATAAAATAAAAAATGTTTAAAATAAATTTCCCTACAACAATTTCTTCCACGAACCAAAACAATCGGCATAACTGCAAACCTTCTCTCTTCCCCCTCTTCGTTTTGATCGACACCTTCCACTATCGTCCATCATTGTTGCCCCTACACTTTCAAACTCTAAATTTGAACTCTAGCAGCTCCGCCAGTCAACCGCGCTTACTCTTGAATACTTATGTTTCTCTTACCACCTCCGCTCCCACGCATCCCTAGCATGATACGTGCTCCATGGTCACACGCTGAAAATCGATGGCGAAGTGTGGAGATTGCTAAGAGAAGGGAAGTTCTGGAAGAGGAGAAGGGAAAATATAGAGAGAACGAGAGCGAGAGAGAGAGCAGAGGGACAGCAGTCGGGAAAAGGAGAAAGGGATCGAGAGGGAAGGGGAAAGGGGACGCAAAGTGATAGAGACAGGGAGAGAGTGAGAGACAGTGAAAAAAGAGGAATTCACTTCTCTATTTCCTCCTGTACAGTATAGCCTAGTATATATATAATAGGCTAACAAACCAACTAAATGTAACAAATCAACTAAACAAACTAATTGAGCATAACAAATCAACACTAATTCCATACTAAGCTCATGGAAAGAAAAAAATTAACTAAATAGGCTAGTAAATATGCATGTGTAGGAAATAAAAGACCTAACAAAATTAATTGAATATATTCTCTAAATATAAGAGGCAGTTGGATAACCCGAAAGAGAGTAAACTTTAAGCGTGTATCATTGAATTCGTAACATAGCACCACTCATCTCCGTCTCCTTCTCTCCCTCAGAAAACCCATCTCCCACTGCCACCCCTTTTTCCTCCTCCCTCCAGATCTCTTTCTTGCCTTCCTCAAAACCCCATTGCCCACCACCATCAATACCTATATTTTCTCTTTCCCCTTCTGGGTTTCCCTCCTCTTCCCTTTCCATTCTCTCTCCAAACAGAAACCCAATCACCATGGGCGGGAAATGTGGTGCACTGAGCAAAGGAATCATCAAGAAAATCATCCTCTCCTACACCTATGTAGCAATCTGGATCGTCCTCTCCTTCACCGACATCGTCTTCAACAAATACATCCTCGATAAGAAGCTCTACGATTGGCCCTTTCCAATCTCTCTTACCGTGATACACATGACCTTCTGCTCCACCGTCGCATTCCTTCCCTTCCGCTTCTTCAAGGTCGTTGAGCCAGTCCAAATGTCCCGTGCCTTTTACCTCAGTTCAGTGGTTCCCACCTGAATTCTCTATTCCCTCAGTCTCTGGTTCTCAAACTCTGCCTACATTTACCTCTGTCTCTTTCATCCAAATGCTCAAAGCCCTTATGCCTGTGGCCGCTTACTCATTTGGGTTTTCCCTGAAAAAGTAGCAGTTTAAATCAAATACTATGCTGAACATGGTCTCGATCTTGCTCGGGGTCGCGATCGCGGCCTACGGAGAGGCCAGATTTGATGTTTGGGGTGTGATTCTTCGACTGGGTGCTGTCGCCTTCGAGGCAACCAGGGTGGTATTGAGCCAGATTTTGCAGACATCTCAGGGGGTTCAGTTAAATCCTATTACTTCTCTGTATTATGTTGCTTCATGCTGCTTGGTGTCCTTGAGTGTCGCTTTGTTATTCGTCGAGTTTCCGATTTTGAGGGAGAAATCTGGCTTCCACTTTGATTTTCGGGTATTTGGGACTAATTCACTCTGTGCGTTTGCCTGAATTTGGCTGTTCTTTTGCTCCAGGGAAAGACGTCAGCGTTGACTATGAATGTAGCTTGGTGTGATTAAGGACTGGTTGTTGATTGCTTTTTCTTGGTCCCTGATTAAGGATACCGTGACCCCTGTAAATTTGATTGGGCATACAGCGGCTTTCATAGATGTTGCATACTACAACAATTCAAAATTGCAGGCGCTTGAGGCGAAGGAACTTCAGAAGGCTGTCCATGTCCACGAAGAGGAGTCAGGCAAGTTGTTGTTGGAGTTAGAAGGAAAATCAATTGGGAAGAAGGGTGAATCTCAGGATTAGATTTAATTAGACATTTTGTGTGAAATCTTATGTTACCGGCATCCTCAACGCTCCCTCGACGGCCCCATACAACCAGATCACTGCTAATCATAGGAGCACTCGGGTTTCCTGCATTCCCCGAAAATTCCATGATTATGTTTAATTTTTCATATTCTGTTAATGCTATTTCCCAATCTGTTATACGGGTAAGTTGTTCTATTAGATAAGTTGTATCCTAATATGTTGGGTAATCGGTCTGCTGAATGGATGGGTGGTTATGGCCACCGTTCCTTTATTATGTGATGCGGTTACTGTAGCAAAAAAAAGAAAGTAAATTCAGTTTCTCATCTCTGCTCTCTCTCTCTCTCGACTTCCCTCTTTCTCTATCACTGTCTCTGCTGTTCCCTAATCCCCAACTTTCCCAACCTCCCTCTCGCCCCCTCTGTCAGGACTTCCCTTCCCAGATTCACTTCCTGTTATTAATAATCTGCCGGCCGCCTGCGTGCACACATTAGATTTTGGTGCTCTCATTGAGATAATGGCAGAAAGTATGACAACACGATACAAATCCTTGGAGGAGTCCATCGCGGGACTGAAGTAGATGACCGCCGCGTTACAGCACCAATCGGAGGGAATGGCTGCTACTCTAGAGTATCATTCGGAAGGTATTGCCTCTAACATTGAACATCTCCAGAAATCCCTAACTGACATTTTTCATTCCCTGCTGCGACTCGAAGCTCAACCACAAGCAACGGGTAATCCCCCTTTACTACCGGCGCCGCCCTCATTCCTAGCATCTTCGACCGCAAATCCGCCAATGTCGACTCAAATATCATCGCTTCCCCCACATGTACCACCGGAATTCCATCCCGCCACTATCTTACATTTACCCAAATTGGAAATTTCACTTTTCTCTGGTGATAATGTCCTCGGGTGGTTGTTCTAAATTGGACGATTTTTTCATTACCATATCATCCCACCAGATCAAAAACTGTTAATAGCCGCCTTCTATATGACCGGTCCAGCACTCCAGTGATACCAGTGGGTACATACCACTCATCAACTCTCCACTTGGGAGGATTTTTCCCATAACATGGAGATCAGATTTGGCCCGTCTATGTACTCCAACCATGAAGCCATGTTATACAAACTCCGTCAAACCTCCACTGTTGCCTTATACATGATAGAGTTTGAGGCTTTGTCCACTCGAACCACTGGCCTCACCACTATTAACCTTCTGAACTGCTTTATCTTTGGCTTAAAGAATGATATTCGCCGCGAACTCTTACTGCTGAAACCACAAATCTTACCTGAAGCCATCGGAATGGCCAAACTTGTGGAGGAGAAATTGAATGCAAGCCGCTCACATTTTCATCAACCACCACCCCCGAGGCAGTTAACACACACATCAGGAGTTCCCTCAAGGGTAGCCTCATCACCATGTCTACCCCCTAAGTTACCAATCAAGGGGCTCACCCCGGCTGAGATGGCAGCTTGTCGCGGAAAGGGGTTATGTTTCAACTGTGATGACCGCTTCACTCCTGACCACCGCGACAGACCTCCTCAGTTCCTTTGTATGATAGTAGAGGAGGAAGACACCACACAAATTGATATACAATAGGTTGAGGAGGTCCCAATTGTTTTTGAATACCAGACACCGGACTCTCCTTTAGCAGAGCTCTCAACCTCTCCAATTGAATCCACCCCAACTATCTCTCTCCATGCTTTGAAAGGCCGCTTTGTTCCTACAATGCTACGCTTGCAATGGCAAATCTCTAGGCGTTCGGTGAGTATCTGGGTCGATAGTGACTCAACCCACAATTTTCTTCAAGCTCGGGTAGCGCAGCATCTGGGGTTACCCATCCAACCTTCCCAACATCTCAATGTAATCGTGGGCAATGACAATTCCTTACACTATGAAGGAATATGCTCTAACATTCCGGTAAGCTTGGATCAATCCAAGTTCCAGGTGGACCTCTATTTATTGCCCATTTACGGGGTAGATGTGGTTTTTGAGGTGCAGTGGCTGGCTAAGATCGGACCAGTGTTGTTTGACTATAAAGCCTTGTGGATAAGCTTTGATCACGCTGGCACTCGACTCACCTTGTGGGGGGCTACAATCCGTCAGCATTTTAGCTATGACACTCGGCCAGCTGAGACGAGGCAAACTAACCAAATCAGTCATTTCCTACTTCCACATGACAGTAACACCCTTGGAAACAACGACAAGATAGAACATCATTGCTCCTCCTGCTTGCAATCCACCACCCTCAAACGTCAATGCCACCACATTAGCTGCTCTAGACCATCTCCTTTCCACCTTCACAGATGTCTTCTCTGTTCCACAAGGCCTTCCCCCTCCACGTGCCACTGATCACCGCATTCCCTTAAAGCCAAACCCAAACCTAGTGAATGTCAAACCATACCGGCATCCTCACATCCAAAAGTCAGAGATGGAGCGACTTATTTAGAAAATGTTGGCCAAGGGAATCATATCGCCCAATACTAGCCCATTCTCCTCGCCAGTTTTACTGATCAAGAAAAGAGATGGAAGCTGGTGCTTATGTGTGGACGACCGATCCATCAACGCCATCACAGTAAAAGACCGGTTCCCAATCCCTATGGTTGATGAGCTGTTGGACAAACTTTCTAGCGCTAGGATTTTCTCCAAATTGGACTTAAGGGCCAGTTACCATCAAATGCGGGTTCATCCCGACGACATCCACAAAACAGTCTTTCGAACTCACGAAGGGCGCTACGAGTTCTTGGTCATGCCCTTCGGATTATCAAACGCTACATCTTCCTTCCAATTGGAAATGAATGAGATCTTTCGGCCACTACTGCGATGAGCGGTGTTAGTCTTCTTTGATGATATACTAGTATACAGCCAGACATGGGCTGAGCATCTTCAACACCTCACTTAGGTACTCCAGTTGTCAAACAATCCAAGTGCGAGTTCGGACAGGCTTCCTTATCATACTTGGGACATATTAAATCTGAGAACGGAGTGGTAGTAGACCCATCCAAGATTGCAGCAATTCAGGCATGGCCAGACCGGACGAGTGTGACTCAATTGTGCGGATTCCTGAAATTGGTAGGGTATTATCGACGTTTTGTCTGACAGTATGCTCAGACATTAGCCCCTCTGACCCAGCTCTTGCGTAAAAATGCCTTCATATGGACAGCTGAGGCTACTCAGGCCTTTGGCGCCCTCAAAACAGCCCTCACCTCAACCCCTGTCCTGGCTTTGCCAGATTTTTTCAAACCTTTTGTGGCACAAACAGATGCGTCCGGGCAGGGTATTGGAGCAGTGTTACTACAGGAAGGACATCCTCTCACCTTTTTTAGCAAACAACTCTGTTCAAAACTACAAGCTTCTTCCACTTACATTAAGGAACTCTGCGCTGTCACTAAAGCTGTGAAGAAGTGGCGCCAGTACCTGCTAGGCACTAAATTTACCATCCAAATGGACCACCAGCCACTCAAAATGCTGCTAACCCAAACCATACACACCCCGAATCAGCAGCGATGGATCACTAAGCTACTGGGCTTCGACTTTGAGATTGTGTATCGGCCTGGGCGGGAGAATAATCTGGCAGATGCCCTATCCAGAATCGCGATTGGATCCTGCCTCGCCTTCCAGGCTATTTCCCAACCAGTGATGGCTCTGCTGACTGCCCTGCACAAGTTCTATGAGCGGCACCCACCTTCTGCCAACCATGCTAAGTCCATCCAGGACCATTTCGGGGATCATGCAGGGTACTCCTGGCGAAATGGACTGGTCTTCTTCCACAACAGAATCCTCGTCCCAGCCGAATCAGCTCTACACGAGTTGATTTTGCAAGAGTATCATACCTCTCCATTGGGCGGCCAAGCAGGTGTCAATCGCACCTTGTCACGCATAGCCTCTACCTTCTATTGGCTGCATATGCAGCAAGATGTCCGAGACTTCATACGAAATTGCCAAGTTTGCCAGCAGACGAAATATATCAATACTGCACCACTCGGTCTTCTTCAACCCCTCCCAATTCTAGGAAAAATCTCGGAATCCATCTCCATAAATTTCATCACTCATTTACCACATTCTCATAGCAAAACAGTCATACTAGTAGTTATCGACTGCCTATCCAAGTATGCCCATTTCTTAGCATTGGGCACCCACTTTACAACAGCTCAACTTGCTGATACCTTTGTTAAGGATATCTGCCTGGTGCATGGTTTCTCGGCAGATATTGTGTCGGACCATGACCTCCATTTTATGAGTGCATTCTGGAAGGAACTGTTCTGGCTATAGGGCACTCGGTTATCTCATAGCAGCTCTTACCATCCACAGTCGGATGAGCAAACCGAGGTTATTAACTGATGTCTCGAAGACTATCTATGTTGTTTTGTAGCAGAACAACCATCTTCATGAGTTCAATATTTACCTTGGGCAGAATGGAGCTATAACACCTCCTGGCACTACTCCATCAACATGATCCCCTTTGTGGCCTTATATGGACGGCAACCCCCATCTTTGCTCGACTATATCCACGGCACAGCCTCTATCGCTACCTTGGATGAGCTACTAGCAGCACGTTCCTCTACTCTGGCTACCCTCAAAGAAAACCTGCAACGGGCACAGCTCCGAATGAAACAAAAGGCCGACTCCCATCGAACCGAACGGAAATTTTAGGTTTGGGATCTTGTCTACATCGGACTCCAGCCATACCGGCAGGCATCAGTAGCTCACTGGTAGTCCAACAAGCTTACCAAGTGGTACTATGGCCCCTTCCGCATTTTGGACAGAATTGGGATGGTTGCTTACCCCCTCACCGTACCGGAGTATTCAAAAATACATAAGGTATTCCATGTTTCCTTACTAAAGCCTTGCCATGGGGACCAGCCTCAACTTTCATTGGACTTACCTGCCGACGCCAACGGCTCTCAACCGCTACTGCAGCCTCAGCAGATTCTCAAATTCCGGCAACTTCTCAAACGCAACCAACGTATCTCTCAAATTCTTATACAATGACAATCACAAACACCAGAGGAGGCGACATGGAAAACTCTCACTGAATTTCATCAAGATTTTCCATCATTAAATCTTGAGGACAATGTTATTTTCGATGGAAGCGGCAATGTTACGGGCATCCTCAACGCTCCCTCGACGGCCCCACACAACTGGATCACTGCTAATCGTAGGAGCACTCGGGTTTCCCGCATTCCCTGAAAATTTCATGATTATATTTAATTTTTCATATTCTGTTAATACTATTTCCCAATCTATTATACAGGTAAGTTGTCCTGTTAGGTAAGTTGTATCTTAATCTGTTGGGTAATAGATCTGCTGATTGGATGGGTGGTTATGGCCACCGTTCCTCTATTATGTGGTGCGGTACTGTAGCAAAAAAATAAAGAAAGTAAATTCAGTTTCTCATCTCTGCCCTCTCTCTCTCTCGACTTCCCTCTTTCTCTGTCATTGTCTCTGCTGTTCCCTAATCCCCAGCGTTCCCAACCTCCCTCTCACCTCCTCTGTCAGGACTTCCCTTCCCAGATTCGCTTCCTATTATCAGTAATCTGCCGGCCGCCTGCGTGCTAGCATCATCTTATACCTGTGTGCTGCATAAAAAGTGTTGTTACATTACTATTTCAGCAGCAATAACCCCTTCTCCAATGGCTGGGGAGCCAGCAGCTAAAAGCAACCCTAATAACCTAACCAATGTGCTCATAAGTTAATATAGCCTTTGTCGTGCCTTTTTTATTTTGTTACAAACCTGATACACGGCTATCGTCTTTATTTAACCCCGAGCACTTGATGATTCCGGTGCCAATCTTTTTTAATTTTTGTTCTTGATTTTCCTATAGAAACTTAAGTAATGTCATACATGGTAAATTTAGATTTGATCTAAGAGATTTTTTATCAGACTTCTAAATCTTTTAATTTAGATTTTAAACACCAGATATTTAAACAAGAGCTTATGAATATGAAATAGCTTACTGGGTTGCCCTAAACATTCAAGTTAATCGAGCTCTAACCAAACTAAAAAATAAGAAAAAAAAATAATTTGAATGGCAGGTTTAAACATTCTAATATTTTATGAAAAGAGAAGATTATCTAGATGGCAATTGATGATGAGTATCAAGTAGATAATACTCTTTATATCTAATGTGCTTTGTATTTATAGATGCTCTCGAAGAAGGCTTCTCTACCTCTTTGACATGATATCCACTCTGAACAAGTCACTTTCCATGCTGCTTAACTTCTTCTCTTTGTATGTGTTTGAAGTCGATTTTCAGGATATTATATGGTTCCTCATCTGTGAAAAAGGGTTCTTCTTCTTCAACTCAATTCTACCACACTGTCACATTCTGATACATCATTCGGAATCGACATGGCAATTTGCCATGGTCATGCCCTATCCTTATTCCATTTTTCGTTCTTAGGTTTTAATTGCAATGAGGATGAATGAGGGTTTAGGGGGATTCCCATAATGGTGTGCTCGTAAAGATTATTCTTCAAACAATATGTTAAGTCATGTCTATTATTACCTCTCAGATGATAAGAGTTTCTTTGATCTTACTAAGGTTTTTTTTTTATTTTTACTCTGTCCGGTTAGATATTTTAAATTTTTAACATACCAGTTAAATCGATCTTCAAATGGTCAATCTTCTAAGTTCGAAGTATATTTTGACGATATTCTCACCCGAGCACTTATTTTTCTAATACAATAGATTCTAATAAGATATGCTATATCAAGATAGCATCATACAAGACAATATATGATATAATGAGCTATTCTAATGCCCCACATTCTTGCTTTTTAAGCTTGTTTTGTCCACCTCAATTCTTATATGCACTTTCAAACTTCATAATATTATAATTAGACCTTGTCAGATATTATACAAAAATACCCTTAAAATTCTAAGTTCTAATTTCTAAAATATTATGTAATTTTTACTTCTTGCTTTAATAAGTTTCATGAAAATAATTTTTTATTTTATTAGATATAAATTTAACGGTCTATATAAAATAATAAAAAATTATACTTTTAATTTTTTTAATTATATTAATCATTAGATTTATATTTTACAATTTTAAAACTAAAGTACAAAAACTATGCCTCAGTATCAGGGTGAGGGAACAATTAAATATATATAATTTTATTCATATATAATATCTATTGCTTTTTATAATCTAAACTCGTAATCTTTAAATCTAACATAATAGATTATCGTGGCATCAAATTTTAATGATTATCAGTAAATTTATATGCAAATATTTTGTAGACATTTTTTTAATTATCATTGTAATATTATCAGGTGGCATGGCAATGCACATAATTCAAATCGATTTAGACCCACACGGATTGGGCTAAG
>JAOVVI020005109.1:6197-16853 GCA_028571085.2 Nepenthes alata
GGAGGGTTTTGTGAGGAACCCTTGGTGCACTCGAGCGAGAAGGCGGCGATCAATGAGCGGGCGTTTCAGGATTTTACGCTCGAGCTCGTGGTGAGCTCACGGTGAGCGCATGGCTTCGGGTTTTTGGGGTTGAGCGGGTAGAGAGCTTACGGAGAGCGTGGGGCTCAGGATTTTGTACTCGAGTGGGTGGAGAGCTCACGACAGGCGTGAAATCCCTGAAAGCTGGAACGGACAGGAACAGACATATGTTGATATAGTATTTCGACAAAACAAAACCCGACATCGACACAAGATTATATATTGTCACAGAATATACTAGTCATAAAAATGACCTTAATAATCTCTCCCTTTGGCAATTCCATGACAAAACTCAGAAAATAAATAAATACAAGTGAAGCACGGGTTCAGACACTACCGAGATAAAACCCGTATATATAAAAATCTATACCTAGTGAGAAATATAAATAATACAATAAGAAAACGTAAACAACTACACTAGCACAACTATGTCAATATTGTGACTGCCGCGTCGATACTGTAACGGTGTTGCCTGATCAAATAGGGTTAGTACAAAAAGGTATAATACAATATGATATAATAAAAACGGCAGCAATAGATGAATAAAATTAACATGCAGTAGTAAAATGAATGAAATACATGCAGTACAAAAATTTAAAAAGAACTCCCCCTCATAAAAATAATAATGTCTTCCCCTAATAGAAATAATAGTGTCTCCCCCTATCAAAATGAAACGGATCTCCCCCTTTTTGTTACGAAGAGCTAAAGTCAGGGGATCACTAAGAGTCAAAAAATACACCGGAGGTCGGATGACCATAAGGACACCACCATCATCAAAACTCAGCCTCCTGGGTAACCAAGATGCCATCGAAATGCTCAAAACTAGCAAGCATATGCGACTGCAATAGAGACTAGGATGCAAGAATCCGCTCCTGCGAGGAATACAGACACTGAAACAGTTTGGCAAGATGAGACAACTGACCTATCAAAGCGGCTGAGGAAGAGGTAGAGTGCCGGTGAGGAGTAGACGGGCTGGGACCCGAAGGGTCCGGGAAGGACGATACAGCGCTGATGGTCCATCCTTGGGCTGAGAAGGAGGCACCGCAAGAAGAGGTTCATCGAACGGCTCCTGGGGGTCCATAGCAAAGCAACGCGAATGAGACTGATTCTGAGCAAAGGTGGTAGAGGTGATAAGGCGAGTGAGTTGGAGACGAAGAAGATTGGGAAAGGGATGACCGAGGCCAACAAGCAGCTGCTAAATGAGGCACCCGCAGGGAAGATTATACTCTTTACAGGCGGTGAAGTGGGAATTAATGTGAGAGGTGATGTGGGACGGCAAGTCGATGGCTGACCACTCAGCAGAACATACAAAAATAAGGTTTTGTCCATGAAAATGGACCAAAAGTGAGAGACAGGAAAAAGGTTCATGAGCATGATGTGGCTCATGACTAGACACCGTAGAGAAAGGGAAGAGGTCTTAAAGGCTCTCCCATTCCACTCCATGGGGGTACCATGGTGGAATGTGGCAACCTCATTTGGATGAGGCTGGGAGAAAGGAGGAAAATGGTATGTTGGGTTGATCACCTGAGGAAGGCCAAGAACGCGTGCAATCATATCAGGAGTTATGTGGATGTGTGCCCCCGCACGAAGGTGGAGAAGGAAGCAGAGGAAATCTTGTGAATATTAGAATAGAACTCATGAATAAGATTAAGGGATGGAGCAATCAAACCAGTTAGGACCGGCTCCCAATGGCAGTCAGCAAAGACAGAAGATATGGAGTGGTCAAGGGAGTCAAGATGGACTTCCCGTTCAAGAGAGATTTTCCGATTGGACATGTGGGTGGTAAATAAGGTTTCCGCCTCTGGACTGATAAAACGATCAGGAGCGGAGAGCCCACTTGGCTGATTGCGTTTGCCAATCGACTTACGTGCCAAGGACTTTCTCGGGGCCGACATTTGAAATTTTTTTTTAAGGACACGTAAATAAGGTTATATCGATACCAACGTGTAATTATTTATAGATAGATATTTGGTGAGTGGGCCCCTATTGCTTTCTCCCCCCTTTATTTTATTTGTTTTTTTATTTTTTTATTTTTGTTTTTTTGTGAAGCTGTGTGCAGTGTGAGTGTGCAGTCGGCGCAAAGGGGAAACATGCGGCTCAAAGTAGCTGCTAGCTGTTGGTGGCTTAAGCCAGTTAGAGGCACCGTGAAGGAACCTAGCGCAGCGCGAGAGTGCCAGTAGTGCACTGCCACCCTCAATCACCGGTGTTGGTCGATCTACACAGCCAAGGAGGGCCACACACACCGGTGGGTTAGGCCGTCCATCCCTAGTTGTGGAGAAAGGTAGGGAGGCACCATTAATGGTGCCGTGAGAAATAGGAAATAGGAAAGTCACATGCTCCATGGCCGGCGCACAAAATCCACGCAAGAATTGGTGGATCTTGAGTAAGGAGGCAAGTAAACGATGACCCACGAGGAAAGTCGGCCAAAAATGAAGGGAAAACGGGGCCGGCAATGCCATGAATAGCGGACGGAAAAATAGAGGAGAAAAAAAAAAGGAAGGAGAGAAATTACCTCAAGGACGTCCACAATTGAGAGGAAAGAGGGTAGATCTGGAGGTGGGTGAGAGAGAGAGAGAGATAGCCGGTGAGAGGAAAACTTGCGAGCAGAGATGGAGTGGGCGGATGGTTTGGGCTACGCACGCTACTCGCTAGAAGATAAAGGAGAGCAGCGTGCGCTTGAGCCCACAGTAGGCCAGCACACAAAGTGTGCACCCCTTTTGTTTGTTTGTTTGTAGTGGGTTTTATGTGTGGTGAATAACAAATATGACAAAAATCGACAAAAAAAAATTATTTTCCCACTTAATGAAAAATGCATCCCAAAACAAATTCCACTTTTGCCCTTTTTTGAGAAAAAAATAATGTGTCATTCGTCGGGTGGCGAACACATACCGATGATTGTTCTCAAAAATTCAAAACGCACACCATCTAAGGGTCTGGTGAGGATGTCGGCCAATTGATTTTCGGTTGGAGTATGTTCAAGTGATATGATGCGAGTTTTCATGAGCTCACGAATGAAATGATGCCGAATATCGATATGTTTAATGAGGGAGTGTTGGACTGGATTTTTAGAAATATTTATAGCACTAGTATTGTGACAATAAATCAGCATAGTGTCATGGACAATACCGTAATCAAGAAGCATTTGCTTCATCCATAGGAGTTGTGTGCAACAACTTCCCGCAGTAATGTATTCGACTTCGATTGTAGATAATGAGATGAAATTTTATTTCTTACTCATCCACGCCACCAGGTTGGAGCCGACATAAAAACATCCATTGGAGGTACTTTTTTGATCATCAATATTTTCAGCCCCATCGGTATTGGAGTATCCGGCCAAGGTAAAATTTGAGTCATTAGAGAAGAAAATCCCATAATCAGAAGTCTCATTGATAGATCGAATAATACGCTTAATAGCACTTAAATGTATTTCTTTCGGATTGGATTAATATCGGGTGCAGACATCGACACTAAATGTAACGTCGGGTCTGCTATCACTCAAATACAGGAGACTACCGATCATACTTCTATAAAGAGTTGGATCGATGCTCTTGCCCGCAGGATCACGATCTAGTTTTGAGGAAGTGCTCATGGGTGATTGGGTATGTTTGGAGTTATTAAGATTGAAGCATTTAGTAAGGTCCTTGGCATATTTGGCTTGGGAAATAAAGGTATCGTGAGAGAGTTGCCGATTTTGTAAGCCAATGAAGTATGTAAGTTCTTCGACCATACTCATTCTGAATTCCAAAGCCATACAGTCTGCAAAGGAATGAGTATGAGATTCCACAGTAGCGCCAAAAATGATGTCATCAATATAAATTTGGGCTACTAACATATATTTTTCGGTCATTTAGACAAATAAAATTTTATCAATATTGTCCCGAACCAAACCATGATCACAAAGGTACGATGTGAGACGCTTGTACCAAGCTTTGGGAGCTTGCTTAAGTCCGTATAGAGCCTTTTTTAGCTTGTACACATGACCCAAAAATACAGAATTCACAAACCCCTTTGATTATTCCACATAGACTTCCTCTTGAATGAAACCATTTAAGAATGTACTTTTTACATCCATTTGATACAATCTAAATCCCATGGTACACACAATAGATAGAAGAATACTGATAGACTCGAGATGGGCCACAGGGGCAAAAGTCTCATCATAGTCAATGCCTTCCACTTGAGTATATCCTTGAACTACAAGGCGAGCTTTATTTGGGATGATATTTCTATTTTCATCGATTTTGTTTTTGAATATCTACTTGGTCCCAATGATATTTGTATGTGTAGGACGGGAAACTAAGGACCATACATCATTCCTCACAAGTTGATTTAATTCCTCATGCATAGCATTTTTCCAACACTCATCGGATAAGGCCTCTTTTGTCCTTTTTGGTTCAATATGAGAGACATAAAAGGTATAGGCGAGCTGATTTAGAATACGGCGACGCAGCCTCATACATTCACTAACATTGCCTAACATAAGGTCATTTGGATGATTGAGCTTAACTCTGGCAGAAGGTTTCTTTGTAGGAATGACGGTAGGAGTTACTTGCTCAATATTGAAAAATGATAAGTTGGGTGAAGAGTCATCATGATCATCCTCTTTATTAGAATGGTCAGCGCTTTTAGGATACTCATGAGAGATGTTATTTGCAACAATATTTATGGATTTCATAACCACTTGAGTGCGTAAATTGAAGACTCGATAGACTCGACTAGTTAGAAAATATCCAAAGAATATTCCTTCATCACTTTTTGAGTCAAACTTATCAAGGTTTTTCCTATCACGTAAAATAAAACATTGACTACCGAAGATATGAAAATACTTAACACTGGTTTTATTTCCTTTCCAAAGTTCATAAGTGATTATTTCTATCCTGAGTCTTAGGTAGACCCGGTTGATTATGTGACAAGCCATACTTACGGCCTCATCCCAAAAATGCATGGTAATATTTTTACATTGTATCATGGTTCTGACCAGTTCTTGAATAACCCAATTTTTGCGTTCAACAATCCTGTTTTGTTGAGGGGTGATGAGGGAAGAGAATTCGTGGTGAATTCCTTCAGCATTACAAAATGTTTCAAAATTTTAATTTTTAAACTCCTTACCACGGTCACTGTAAATTTTAATAATAGGAGTTCCTTTTTTATTAGTGAGTTTTACATAAAATTTTTACGTGGTTAAACGTGTCATATTTTTTTCAAAAAAGATCTATCCAAGAATACCTAGAGTAATCATCAACAACTACAAAAATATTTTTTTTCACCTAGACTTTCAGTTCCAGAAGGCCCTATAAGATCGATATGAATTAATTCAAGAAGTCGGGATGTGTGGTTATCTTTATGAGATGTGTGACTTGTTCTAATTTATTTTCCTAATTAACAAGAGCCACACACATAATATTTCATATTTGACAGTTTAGGTAGCCCTTCAATATAGATTTTCTTCAAAATTATTGATAGGCTTTTAAAATTTAAGTGGCCAAGGCATTGATACCATGATTCTATGGTGTCAATTTTAGCAGAGTTGCATTCAAGAATGTTGTTTGGATCATACCATAAAGATTGTCAGGAGTTCTCTTGCCCTCTTAAACATTTGAGCCATTTGTATCACAGGTGAAGCATTTATCTTGAAAAAAATAGACCTCAAAGTTGTCATCACAAGATTGACTAATGATCAGGAGGTTAGATTTCAACCCTGAGATATACAAAACATTACAAGGTTTTTAGAGTCTAGAGATACAGATCAGACATCGGCCAAGAATAGGGGCTCTTGTGCCATCACCAAAGACAACCGTACCATCAAGATGGTCTAACATTGAGGAGAACATGGCTTTATTTTCACACATGTGTCTAGAGCATCCACTATCTAAATATCACAGAGACTGATTTTGAGCTTTTAAGGTAATATGAGCAATATGGCAAGGATATATTTTTGAACAGTTTTTCAGCTCACTTTTTTTTACCAAAAATTTTCTTCCCGAATTCACTTTTTGATTCAATATTTTTACTTATTTATTTAATTTTTGAATGTGATCAACAAGTTTATTCATTTTAGCCATTATCTTTGGTTGTGTAGAAGATTCATGGTATAGTATCGATGATGAAAGTGTGATAGAATGGTTTTTTTTTGCCAGCGACCTCCCGAGACTGACGTAAAAGATTTGATGGTCCAGTCGGAGCTGATCGTGCCTTCCAATCACAGGATCACAGATACCATCTAGGACTCATACACTTTAATCATCAAACATATAGCGGAAGTCAATCTAATATCCTACTAAAGTATTCATATTCATTCCCATAAAAGTCATTCCTCAATATATAGCCATAAATGTCTAATTATAAAAGTTTATCAATTCTAATAGATCATTATATTAACTGCTTCTTTTGTGGTGGTCTTCCAAAAGGTATGCTTCTGAATCCTTACAATCCTTCAGATAGGCTCTAGTCACTCCATCTCGTCAAGAACGAATTCTAAAATTTTATCTGAAGGGGGGAAGAAAACAGAAAATAGCGAGCCGGTGCTCAATAAGGTACATGCAGATTTTTCATAAAATGTTTGTGCTGCCAATAGTTACGAATATATATACAAGATATCATTCGACCGGAATCTTACAGAACACTAAAACGGTTAATGCAGGTAATCATGTAACATAAATATCATAAGGTAACAATTGGCCGGACTATGCAAAAGTCGATTAGAAAGCCAAAATAGTTAATATTAGAACATAAAATAAGGCCGATTGTAGTATAGAAATTCTCTTTTATTTATTAGTAAAGTTTCTTCTTAGCGGAAGGGGGCTTTAATCGAGGATAGATTATGCACATCTCCTCACAATCACGGCAATATCTACTTGTATAAAGCCCAGAGGATGGCTGTCACTTCCTCCTTGTACAAAGTCCTGATGACGACTATCACTACCTCCTTGTATAAAGCCCCAAGGATGGCTTTCACTTTCGTTATCCTCGATTATCATCATAAAGTCCTAAGGCATGTCAGAGAACCTTACCTCCCAATACTAAGGTCCGAACTTATTTATTTTGCAAAATGCCAGTTCACATTTTCTTTGTTCATTCCGGACGGCTATACCACAAGCCGATTTTAGAATCACACTATAAAGCCGGTTTCAAATTTATGTTACATGGTCGGTTCAAATCATAATTTTCATGCGTTACTTGGCAAGCCGGTTTCAAGGTTTCGTTATAAATGCCGGTTTCAAATTATAATACAAGGTCAATTTTAAAATTTAGAATACAAATGTCGATTTTCTAAATTACGATACAAGGTCGGTTTTAAAATCACAATACAAATGCTAGTTTCAAAATCACAATACAAATGCCGGGTTCAATTATAATACAAATGCCAGTTTCAATTATAATACAAGGCCAATTTCAATTATAATATAAATGCTGGTTTTAATTACAATACAATGCCGGTTTTAGTTATAATACAAGTATCGGTTTCAATTATAAGTTTCAGTCCGGGTTTTATGTGAATTCAGTTTGAGCAGAAAATAGAAAGCATGAATCAACCATCAAATCATATAAGTATGGAGTCAAAAATATAGCTTATCAAGTTATTATAAACGGCAAGTCAGATATACTACATGCTTAAGCATATAATTAAAATTGACAGGGAAACACTTGCAATTTCTTCAACTATGGAACATTAAAGCATGAATCTTAAAATTGGGGCATACTTGCAATATTCTTGAAAATAAAACTTAAAAAGAGTAGCGTCCGAAGTACACTTGCAATATTCTAAAGTTAAAAACAGAGTGTACACTTGCCTGATAGTCGTCCGCCAACTCTTACAAATTTGAAGCTTTCTCTCCTCTACTTCTTACTGTTCCTTCTTGCCGACACTCATACTTGCTTCTTTGACCGAAGCTGAGTATATATAAAGGAGGGGGTTAGGTGGACAAAGTTGGATTAAGCTACCTACTTGGTACTTCTTTTGAGAGGTTAGGTGAAAGTAAGTGGCTTAAGTTACTCACTTTGGTACTTCTTTTAAGACGGTCAATGGGGTGGTTCACTTACTTCATTTAGTTGGGGTCTAGTTGGGTTCTAAGTAATTAGCAAAGTTGGTCATTGCCTTTAGTTGTCCTTAATTTATTCCGGTCAACTCTTTGGTCAATACTTCATATTCTAATTAGACATCTTTTACTCAGAGCCGGCCAACGTTTCACTTCTTTTATTCAAGACTGGTCAACCTTTCTCAAAGCCGGTCAACTCTTTAGTTGGTCTCCCAGTCAACATCTTCGCCAGTCAACATCTTGACGCCGGTCAAAGATTCGATCAACATCATAAATTTTGGTCAGCATTTACTCAAAGTTGGTCAACATTTTAAAAGCTGGTCAACCTTATAAATTTTGGTATTGAATGGTATAAGGCCACTCCAGCCTTCAGATTTCATTTTTTGACATTTTTACACCAGATTTCAATCTTCTTCCGGTTTTAAGTCGAAAACAAAAATATACTCTTGGTTTTAATATTTTATTCCGATCTTAAGCTCTTTTTTTGATTTCGGGATCTCACAATTTTCCCTTACTTAAAAAATTTTGTCCTCAAAATCTAGATTGGGTTACATACCTTAAACATACAAGTGAGGATACTTGCTTCAGATTTCTTCTTCTCGTTCCCAAGTAACTTCTTCAGGTGGGTGATTCCTCTATAGCACCTTTACAAGAGGAACCGTCTTCGTACGCAATCTTTACTTCTTCCGGTCGAGAATTCATAGTGGCTCCTCGACATAGGATATATCCTTGTTGATTTTTAAGGGTTCTAGTTCAATCACGTGAGTAGGGTCATAAATATACTTCCGAAGCATGGATACATGGAACACGTCATGCACTTCTGTCAAACTTGGCGGTAGTGCTAATCTGTATGCCACTTTTTCAATCTTTTCTAAAATATCAAAAGGGCCAACAAATCGTGGCTTCAATTTTCCTTTCACTCCAAACCGTGACGTTCCTTTGGACGGCAAGACCTTCGGAAAGATAAAATCTCCTATCTCAAAGCTTAATTCTTTCCTCCTTCTATCCGCATAACTTTTCTGTCTGCTCTGAGTGATCCTCAAATTACCATGGATCAGTTTGATTTTCTCAGTCGTTTCTTTTACAATTTCGGTACCCAAAATCCTTTTATCTCCTATCTCCTTCAAGTGTATTGGCGACCTGCACTTTCTTCCATACAAAGCCTCGAAGGGTGCCATAACGATATTAGCCTGATAACTATTATTATAAGCAAACTCTGCCAGTGCCCTCAACATATCATCAAGAATCTAATACAGAAGCCCTCAACATATCCTCAAGAATCTGGATAGTACGCTCAAACTGGCCATCTGTTTGAGGGTGGTAAGCAGTACTAAATTTCAATTCAGTCCCCATTTTCCTATGCAAACTCTTTCAAAACCTTGAGATACAACGGAAGTCTCTATTAGATACAATGGAGGCAGGAATTTCATGTAGTCTGATGATCTCGTTCACATACGGCTGAGCCAATCTATCACGTGAATAAGTTGTTCTGATTGCCAAGAAGTGGGCTGACTTTGTCAGCCGGTCAACTATAACCCAAACGACGTCGTGATTTCTTGGGGTCCTTGGCAGATCCGATACAAAATCCATAGCGATATCTTCCCGCTTCTAATTTGGGATCAGTATTGGTTGTAATAACCCGGACGGTTTTCTCCTTTTGGCCTTCAATTGTTGACATACGAGGCATTTCTCCACATAAGCCATGATGTCTCTCTTCATGTTCTTCCACCATAATGTTTTCTTTAAGTCTTGATATATTTTATTTATTCCGGGGTGAATGGTATATCTAGATCGATGGGCTTCTTTTAGAATCTTCTCATTCAACTCCTTATCATCTGGCACACATAATCAATCTCTAAATCTCAATACTCCATCCGTTCGGACACTGAATTCAACTCGGGATTTCTTAATCAAGTCACTTACAATTTCTACAAGGAACGGATCATTAACTTGCTTCTCCTTGATTTCACTAACAATCTCTGGTTGGATTTGAAGATAGGATAGGAGCATTCTATTACCCTTAGCAAATCGTTGGACATTACATTGCTTTAGATAGTCCAACAATTCTGTCTGTTTGATTTGTATTTGAGCCACAAATCCTGGCCATCGACTTAAAGCCTCTGCAACCACATTAGCCTTTCCAAGCTTATATTGTATCTTATAGTCGTAGTCCTTTAAGAATTAGAGCAACCTCCTTTGCCTCATGTTAAGCTCTTTCTGAGAAAATAAATACTTTAAACTTTTATGATCGGAATATATCAAAAACTTTTCACTATACAGGTAATATCTCTAAATTTTTAAAGAAAACACCACGGTAGCAAGCTTCAGGTCATGGGTAGGGTAGTTCTTTTCATGAACCTTTAGTTGCCTAAACCCATAAGCTACCACCCTACCATGCTACATCAGTACACATCCGAAGCCTGCTTTGGAGGCATCACAATACACCTCATAACCTCCTGATCCTTCTGGAATCACCAATAGTGGAGCAGTAGTCAGGCGATCCTTCAACTCCTGAAAACTCTGATCACACTCCTTAGTCCAT
>JAOVVI020005110.1:0-16852 GCA_028571085.2 Nepenthes alata
CCTAAGTTTATATTATTATTTAAACATGTAATTTATATAAAAATGTCAAAGAATTCTTAATATTTCATATTTTTCTCATGTTATTCTTAAATGCACCAACAGAAACACAAGAAAATTGTAATAACCTAACATTTCAATTCGAATTTATTAAAATCTTGAATAAATATAATTATTAATAAGGACAATTAATACGTTAGTAATTGCAGACAAGTTGATGTGAGCATAAATCAGAAGGAGAGCCCATCCCAAAAGACCGATCTAATAGAAGGGAGAGCCTCCTAACTTATAAGTTGGAGTTTTGCCTTAAATTTTTCAATGTGTGACTCGTATCATTCCTCCCTACTTCAACAGTCGCAGACCTTGGCGGCTATACTCTGCGGCACTTCATTCGGTGGCTTTCACTCTGCGACACTTTACTCCGCCCCGGCGTACCGGTAGCAGATCAGCCCCTCTACAGGTAACCCTTTCCGATCAAAACCCTCCGCAGGTAATCCTCTCCGAGTTGGGACTGGTATTAATGAAAGCACCAACTGATACGAGTATAAGTTAGGGGGAGAGTCCATCCCGAAAAATAGGTCTGGTATGAGGAAAAGCCCTCTAATTTATAAGTTGGAGGTTTTATTTCAAGCTTTTCAATGTGAAACTCGCATCATTACGTAACATTGGTGCTTTCATTGAGACACGGTAGAAGAGATGGTGACCGAAGAATAATCGCTCGAAGCTGCCGTTGCAAGACTTTCGAAGGAGGTGACGAACGTTGCCGTGACCGTCCACCGGCAGACAACGACCATCTGACAACATACAGAACGACTCGCCAAATTTTCTTCCACCACGGCACAGATCCAGTCTTCCATGGCTGAAATCCATCCATCTCTGGCCCGAATCAAACAACAACGAAGCGCATGACAACCCTGGCCGTTTGAAATATCCCCATCATGTCCACCCTCCCCTTCGATTATAGCTTCGTTCTTTCATCTTCATCTGCCTTCCACAGAAGTTCCATATTTCTGTTCCAACCCTATCTCACTAGCAAGGTCGAAAGCATTTAAGGAGTTGGAGGTGACCGAACGACAACATACATCAGGTATATTTCTTTCCATATTTCCAAAATCCATCACTAAATTGGTCACCCCTTGTCTCAAGACGAGAACCAACCACTCATGGCCTCTGCCGCCGTTCCTCTCCATCCTCCAACTCTTCCAAAACTCCAATTGCCACAGATACGTCCGCAAAACCACAAATTCCACAATTCATAAATGAAATCCTACCCTCACTAAACCAAATTGAACAACCTGGACCGTCCGCAATCTTCCCGGTACTTCACACTCCGCCACAACCAACCCAAATCGAATGACAAACAGAGTCATCCACAAATTTCCCCGTTTCCCCAACTTCCTCATCGTTCACGACTCCCACCTTCAAAAATTTACCCCAAACTTCTCAGCCCCATCCCTTACTAACTTTACCCCAAACTGTTCAACCCCATCCCTTACTACCACCAGCATTAACCGATGTCCAAACTAATACTTCTATTCAATGTCCAATTAACATAACCTATAGTGTCCTGTCGCCCTCCAAGCAGTTTGTACACATTCTGGAGGTCTCACTGCAATCTCTTAAAGAAATGGAAATTCAGCGTGAGCCCCTCTTATTGTTGCCTGTATCATTCCTGGATGCCACAAAACTGGGGGAGGAAACAATGGATCCATTGCAACCTCATCCGTCCCATCCACAACTTACCCAGCCACCAACTCACATCAACTCGGTTATAGCACCACTCCCTGTCCCCTCTGAACCTGACTTTTCATCTGATTTCCTCCACCCCAACATAATTTGGGCCCTAGAAAAGAAGTCAGTTCCTCCCTTGAGGGACAAAAATTTTTGGTATGCTTGGGATGCGAAGAAGTTGATCTCGGGAGATGAGCAAAGAACAGCCTGGGTTCACAGGCTCAATGAGGGGGAAAGATTTACCAATTACAAGTGTGGGACAGCCCTAGCACCTAGTTCCCCTTCCTATAATCCTACGAGATCAAAGCTGCTCATCTCAAGGGCTGTTAAAATCGAGCAGGCCATAATGACATGTCAGGCAGTTCCAGCACCTACTACAATCACTGAATTGTCGGGTTATGAAGCCACAATTGAGCAGCTGAAGGAAGAGTTGGAAGAGTTGGTGGGAGACGGGCAAGTGCCAACATTAGCTCGATGATGCGGGAGTTGGCCATGTCTCGCTGTCATAGTGGTCAATGATATATTCACAGGACCTCTGATCCACTCTACAACAAATATGATTATTGTTGTTAATGTGATCAATGACTTAGATGAAGATCTACTTGTTAATTGGCTCAAGATTCAAATGCGGCATAATTCTTGGCAAGATGGTGTTATGGGCACAAACTACCCCATCAATCCACATGGAAATTTCCCCTGCCAGTTTCAGGTCAAGGATCAAATTGGCAGTTTCTTTTACTCTCCATCAATTAATTCTCCAAGGCATTCTGATGGATATGGCCCCATCATTGTCAATACCAGCGGTGCGATTGCTGTTGTTAACCTTGATGATAGGGTTGTCATAGTGGCTACCGTTTTAAACTTAATGCCGGGTGTGTCAGAGGCTAGAGCCTTTGATCAGCCCTTCATTGACCATGTCCTGGCATGGAAATGGTTGGAGTTACTTTTGTTGAAACATCAAGGACCAATGATTTCTCATGATTGTTTAAGTACTGAAGTTGGTACCTGGGAGGATTGGATGACATATTTCTATTATCCTTGTATGCAGAAAAATTTGGTGAATAGAATGCATCCTGATCAGCTACAGTATCATCCAGAACAACTTCTAGTGCAAACTCCAAGTCCACCAGGCCAGCGATGTCCTGCCGCAACTAAATCCCCGATACTTTCCCTTATCTGGCCAGCCACACTGCCTTGGACCAGCTCAACCCCAGCGGCCTCAGTTAGACAGGGAGGAACTGCTCCATCTCAGCCCTCTGCTTGCATTGAAGGTGATCCAACAAATGTTGTCGCCAATGACTATGGTCCCGATTCAAATTTTCAGACCTCTATGTTCTCCATTAGAAATGAACCTTCCGAGGCTACTGGTCCTCCCGAGCTGTTGTCTCAGGCTTCACAGCAACTAATTGTTCTGAGCTCAATGATATACCTTGTGCTCTTCACTGAATTTATTCTAACCCTTATGCAGTCAATATGTGGCTCGTTCGGAGGATACGGGCCCTTTAACAAGAATGTTTCGATACCTAAGGGGATTAGCAAACTGCGACTTCTTACTTGTATCCACAAGGAGGGAAAAGTACGCACCATCAGTGGTGTCCTCAAAGTATCACCATCCAGCAAGTCCGGATCCCTACCTATCATATCTCTCCGGCCCGTGCAGCCTCTTAGCAGTGTAATGCCCATCCTGGGACCCCTCTATCAAGTAAAGATGACTGCTGCTAACCTCATTTGTGTTGATCATAAGGCCAATACCTGCCGATACTTTGAACACCATGGCCAAGGAGGAGTGACGGCTCCTTATCAAGGACTCGGCCAATTCAGGGGCTTTGTTTATTTTGTTCCACAGGGAGTTAGGGTTCCTTCGAGTCTCGTCAATATATCCGAGGAACTTCAACAAGGCTTAGGATGTTCCATTCCAATCCATGGGAATGTGGGGAAACGGCCTGCTTAGGGTGTTCTATTGCCCCCTTTCGAACAAGAATTGGTGGAGCAGGTTGTTGATGGGAGAGACAGTAATGTTACATTTGCTGAATTTCCATACTATTTAAGCTAGCAAACCCGAGTGTTGTTGTCGTGCTGCGTATGTACATTTGAAACAGTATGAAGTCTCGAAGTTTATTTGGACCCTCTCACCCAAGCGGAGCCATTTTGCTGTATGGTCCTGCTAAACTTGACCAGCAAATACTTGGTAAAGCCTTGTGCTAAACTTGACCAGCAAATGCTTGGTAAAGCCTTGACATACTATGAATCAAAGCTGCTCGTAGATATAGTGAATTTTTTCTCCCTTAACCTTGAGGACAAGGTTCTTTTTGATGCAGATGGCAATGCCACGGGCCTAGTCAATTCCGATACCACTCCTCCAACTGATTCGTTGCGTCTTTGCCAGGAGGCACGGCGGACTCGCCAACTCCGCAAATTTCAGGATTATATTTTTAATCATCATATACATTTATTTCATTTAATTCTCATCCTGTTAGGATGGCATGGTTCTAAGCCCACTTGCTCCTTCTGTTCAGTTTTTATTCAGTTTAGTTTGGTTGGCTTCAGTTTAGTTTGCTGCTTGTAAATCGAGTTTGTTTGGCTCCTGAGAGAAGGAAGGAAAAACATCTTATTCTCTGTTTGCCTCTCTCTCTCTCTCCCTTTTTTCTCTCTCAAACTCTCTCGATTTCTCCTTCTCCCTCACTCTCTTTTCCCTCTCCCTCTCTAATTCGCTTTGCCAAACTCCCTCCCCTTTCCTTCAACGATTTCTTCATCGATCGCAGGCCCACCGCCGGCGAGCACGTAACACAAGTTTAGGATAATTTCACGCCGTGGTCGGACATCTAAAATTCGCAAGACCATTTGAGGGGTATTTTAATAATTTTTTCATCAATAGTTAGTAACATTTTCAATATTTTAGAATGATAATTAAGATTTATTATAATATTAGTGTGTTTATGTGTGCGTAATTATAAAAATGGAGACTAATATAATTAGTTTATTTAATATTAATCACTTTATTACTTAAACATTTACGCCCCTCTTCAATTTCTCTTGCCTTCCTCATTACCTTTGTCATTCATGCGTTGAACATGTGGAAGAAGATTAATGAGGAAAATACAATTTCTTTGAAGGCCGCTTCCTCTTTCTTCTCTTTAACAGTATCTCTCCCTCCAGGTTTCTTCTTCCATTTGATTTACTAAAAAGAAAGAGAGGAAAATAGTTGACACATCATCATTACTTCTCTACTGCTGCCGTGAAGGAAATTGTTGTTACCTTGAGAGCTAATTGCCACCGTTCTCACGAAAAGCCTGATGAATTGCTCGACCGTTGGTTATGTATATTGAGGTGATGCTATCTCAAACTCTGCCTAGAATTCATTCTAAAGAAAAACAAGTAAAAAAAATACTGTTTCCTTTGATGTTTCTGTTGTAGTTGCCAAGAAAAATAAGAAAATTAGATAAGTAATAATTACCATATTTCTCCATAATTTTTGTATCATTTAATCATTGTTACGTAAACAATATAAATATGCTAGTATACCTTTTTATATGAAAATATCAACCGTCTTAAAGTATCATGCAACTATAGAATCTGGAAATTAAGTGTGTAAATAATAGTCGCTTATTGGGAAAGATAATACATAGTGCACTAAGAGAGAAAATTTTTAGTTTTAAATTATTTTTTAGCCAATCATTTATATGTTATATAAATACATTTATACTAATAGAGTTAACGAAACGGGATTTTAATTTTTGAGATATCAGTAATTGATCACCGAAGTTATTTCAGTGAGCACTCAAATCTACCATCTTAGTTTTGGTCCATGGTGATGAATAAGTTTTGGGTTCTTTGTTTATAGTTTAAATTGATACTTTTTAACCTTTACGATTATTATTAAACTACGAAACGTGTTGTTTAATAGCATATTATCAGTTCATGGTTTTGACTTTTTGAATTGTAGAAATCAAGTAACAAAATGATCTTATTTATCATATAATATTTTCTAATTTACTAATGGCCGATGTGATAAATTATATTCATACCAATTATTTATATTATAATTATATTTGTGATCATAACCTTACTATTATTAGTCTTTGACATATAATATTTAATATTATATTAACGAAATATAATTTTGGTTATCTAAATTCGTAAAAATTATTGGATAAATACTAGATGGGAGTAGTAAAATTTAGCTCAACATGGTGGTGAAACTTTCGGTTGGTGTGTGAAGCCTCGGCCAATGATGGTATTTGATATAATTTCCAATTATGTTAATTACTATCATTTAGGTGAACTTTCGTTATATTGTAGTTAAAGCATGGATATTTTATCCTCTCGGTTGAACCCTAATATAATTAGTCATAACAATTTGAACTAAATTAGTATTTTGCAAGTTTAGTTTGATAATGATAAAATAAATATATTTTTATGACCTTAAAAATGAGATTAAAATACGGCAAGTCTAGTAAGGATTTAATAAATTCCTAAAGATCGGTTGGATTAGTGGACATTCAATTTCTTATTGAATTTTTCTTTGTTATCTATAATTATATTGCGTTTCGGATCTGGGGTCCCAGTACAATACAAATATTCGAGGATGTAAAAGTGATGGAGAGGAGGAGAGAGGATCAGATTTTACGTGAAAAACCTCCTCTTGAATGAGGAAAAAAAATCACGAAGCTCTGGGCTTTTGAAAATGATTCATTATGGTTCGAAGTCTTACAAAGTACAAGTTTGAGAGTTTCTTCCCTTTCTTTTTTTAGTTTCTCTCCTTATGGAGGCTTTAGAGCCTTCGTTTCTCCTTGTTCGAAAGAGGAAAAAAGGATTCTGAGGCAGGACGCTTTGCTAGGTATTTATAAGAAAAATTTTTCCATTGGGGAGAGGACACATGGTAGCTGATGAATGGCCGGGAGGTTGTCCACCTATCCTGTTGGTCACGCCAGGCATGTGAGAAAGTTGTCCACCGCCCCACTGGCCATGTCAGGTATGTTGGTGTGTGTAGGGAGGCATGCTGCTGGCGCCGTTGGTAGGGCCTGATTGTGTCAGGCGGATAGACTCTAGGCGTTAGTCTTGACGTGACTAGGTGTGCTTTGGGCATCATTACGCACTGCGGAGGCGGCGTCTTGCAGTGGCTGCATGCTTATTGGAAATAGCAAAGTTGCTTAGTTGGCGCTCTCGGCCATATGTGAAATAGTCCTCGTCCTTTCGTGGTGTGCCTTGTCCCTTTGTGAACTCGTGGACTCGTTTGAAGGAGGCAGCTCTCGGACGTTGGTTGCTTTCGTAGTGATTTGAAGGTTCATTGATTTCTTGTGAGGGGTCATCGGGTCTTTTCTGACTTCTCAGACTAATCTGAGGCATGAAAGAACGTCTGAGGTTCTCAGGCTTTTAGGTCACAGTGAGCTAACTGAATTGACATACTTTGTTATTTTGGCTTCTTTGTACGGGGACGCCACGACCATCTTCGTATGTTAGAAGGCCCTCTAGTTCTTTTCCCAGTCTTCGTATATTTGGGGCTTAGGGTTCTCGGACTCTTGGGTTTCCTTAAAGACGTCAACTCCTCGCGGCGTCCTCGAGATCCTGTTGGTCAAATGGGCCTCTCGGACTTTTGTGCCATTTAGACTTTTGGGATACTAGTCCACGTTCTTGGGCTCGTTAAGCCAATTTGACTTTTGGGACTCTTGGGCCACCCTGTCTTCATAATCCGTGGACACGTCTTTGGGCTGTGTTTTATGGGCCCTTGTATTGGGGCCCAACAAATTAAAATAGAGAAAATTATATTAAGGCACCACAACGTTAATGAAAAAAAATATGTGATATTGTAATATAATTTATAGTTATCTAATATTAATTTCTATATCCAGAGAGATTGATATCTTTTGGAGGGATACTTATAGTCGTGTGAACAATTTATATTGAGATATCAATGGATATTGTATTAAGAGGTGTTGAATTTGACTTGTGATTAATATTGAATATTTTGTATCCCATTTAGATATAAATCCCAATTGGACTACAAAAATACTTATGTGGCATATTTTGGACTTATTTCGAGAGGGTAATGAAAATATTGATTATTTAGATTGTGTTTAATACTTTTACAATATAGATGGCAACATGTCATATGACTATAGAGTTAGTAGTTTGTCAAACTTATGAGTATCGGTACCTCATAAATTTTTACCTAATTGTCAGTCGTGGGCTCTTAGTAGTTGATTTATAGTAACATATAATATATGAGGATATTATTTGAGTATCTTATATAGTTAAAATTTCTATTAAAATAGGTTCGATGGAACCTATACATTCTTGTTGCCATTTAGATTTGGTAAAATTCTAATTGAATTCCTAATATTCAATTCTCTTATAATTTTTAAATTGTGATTATAGTGTGGTGTTGAGTCTCAAACATTTGTTAACTTGTCTCATGTCATTATTAATTTTCTAAATATTTAATATTATTATTCAAGATATTTTGTCATATTCTGATATTATTGATTATATTTATATATTGAGTATTTGACTTATACTTATATTTTCTTGGTTTTATAATAGTAAATGTCGATAGTGAAATAGAGAAGAACATATGTTAGCTATGGATTTTTTAGGTATAGACAATATTAGAGATCAAAAATTTTTACGTTAAAAGTTGGCAATACTTCTTTACTTTTATATTGTTTTAAATATTTATCGAGGCTGTATTTTCATGAGTTGTAATATTATGGACTTATATTTTATCTTATTTCAAGAAAATGATATTTATTATGGGTGTTTTATTTATAATATATTTATGGATTGAATTTTTATGTGATCGATTCTAATCGAGTTAGGTGATTAAGATTTGAATCGCTACAATTGAAATAGGATCTCATAAAATAAGAAAGAGCTAATTGTGAGTTTATTTATTATTATTGTTTTTTAAATATCAACTTGAGACTTTATAAAATATTTTGGCAAATTAATCATATGTTAATGATATCAATATGCACATAATATAAAGACTTTATAACAGACATTCATGTTTGTTGCATTTCGGATCGTGGGGTCACGTTCAACACAAGTATTTCGGGGTGTATGATATGGAGAAGGAGAGATTGAGACAAAAGATTTTACGTGAAAAACCTCCTTTTGAATGTGGAGGAAAAAATTACGAGGCTCTGGGCCTGTCGAAATACTTTCACTATGTATGGAAGTCTTACAAAGTACAAGTTTTGGGAGTCCTTTCCTTGTCTCTTGTTTGTGTTTTCTATCCTTAGAAGGTTCTCTCGTTGGGAAGCTTTGTCAACTTCGTTCCTCCTGGTGCCAAAAGGGGGGAAGAGGCTCCAAAGAAAGAGCGTCCCTGAGGCAAGAGCCTCTACTGAGTATTTATAAGAGAAATTGTACCGTTGGGGAAAGGACACGTGGCAGCTGGCGGATGGCCGAGAGGCTGCCCACTTGTCCTGTTGGTCACGCCAGACGCGTGAGGTGGCCGTTCATCTGCTCTACTAGTTGCGTCAGGAACGATGACATGTGCAGGGAGGTACGCCGCTGGCGCTACTGGTAATGCCTGAGCGTGTCAGGCAAGTAGACCCTAGGTGTCAGTCCTGATTTGACCAGGCGTGCTCTGTGGATGTGGCATCTTGCAGTGGCTGCAGGTTCTTTAGAAATCGACGAAGTTGCTTAGTTGGCACTTTCAGCCGTGTATGAGATGGTCCTCGTCCTTGTGGGGTGTGTCTTATCCCTTGGAGAATCTTCGGCTTCTTGTGAAGGGTTCTCGGGTCTTTTCCTGACTACTCGGACTATTCTGTAGCCTGGTGGAACCTTCTGAGGCTCTCGGGCTTCTTCTCCTAATCCTCGTACCTGAGGGCCAGGGTTCTCGTACGCCTCCGGGCGTTGCTGATGCCGTCAGTTCTTCGTGGCGTCCTCGAGCCCCTGTTGGTTAAGAGGACCTCTCGGGCCTTTAGGACACTAGCCTATATTCTTGGACTTGTTTCTGGGCTTTTGACTTGAGCCCTTTCTTTGGGCCGTTTTTTATGGGCCTCTATATTGGGACCCAACAGAATCAACATTTAAGAATCCTTAATACACCATCAAATAATGTAATATCTTTTTATCCATCTAATATTGTGTGAATCTATTAATAAATAAATAGAAAAAAATGTTACATGACAAAAATGTCCTAGAATGGTTAAAAGTTATCTTCTAAGATCAATTTGTTTATACTTACCACAAAAAAAAAAGATCAATTCATTTTTTATGTGACTTAAAAAATCTAGCATACACATTTGTGTCTAAATGAATATCATGTAAGTATAAGCTTAGGCAAATATTGAAGAGTAAAAAATCACTTTATATTTTACCTAGTTAATAATGTCAATTTCATGCTAGTGTTAATAATATCAAAATGGCTACCTTTTTTTTTTTTTTTCCAAATGAGGGAGAAAAGGAAGGCAATAATATAAGATCCATTAAAGAGAGAGTTAGTACTCGAAAATCATTAAAGAGAGAGTCAGCACCACGTTGCCCGTGCAAATAGGCATATGCAGCAAAAACAAATACAAACGCACACTTATAAAACTTACATATATGTGTTCAGCATCATCTTTAACCAAAAGGCTAAGCTAATATATTATAAACTAACTCACATTTATATAACAATATAACTTCGTTTAATTATTCAATGTAAGAAAATTTATCAGTACACACGTAATTCCAACGAATAATGCGTAAGCATCCCTTATGGGAAAATAATGGGAGATAAAAACATATTTGTCCATGAAGGGCGCCTCATGTGTGGTGCAAATGCGTCTGGAGAGTGGGAAGGGTGGTGATGAACGTGCCAATCGAGCAAGCCAACTCCATTCTTCAAACGACTCTTGAAGTAATGGGGATGTAGTCCATGTTGATTCTCCATTATACCTGACTCTTTTCAGTTGATAACCATGAACTAGTACCCATACCCACATCATCGCCATTACCAATGCCCCATGTCTGTTGCTTTGTAATCATTGAAATAGGTGATATGTCAGCTTCTTTCTATCCTGTACTTGGATCTAACAATCAAGGTTAATAATTCCCGTAATTAGTTGTGCTGACTCTGTTCTCTTTGGCAGAATGAGTCAGTGATAGCCCAGATGGAGCAGTAAAGTGAAAATGGAGGGCAGGATCCAGAAAGAGAAAGCTAAGGAATACAAGAAGAGGGAAGCACAATCTTACAGCATCGTGTAAGTGAAAAGATGCAAAGGGAGTAGGTGAAATCAAATGCAAGTTTGTAAAAAGTCAAGGTTCTCTTTGGGGACTGCTATGCCGTACTCGAATGCAGAATGCAGCAGCAGAGCAGAAGCCCAGGCCAATGGCACCTGACAGCAATGCTTCATGGAAAACCAGAGATGTATTTGGTGACAGAGCAGGCAGTTGGGGCAGAGCCAGTTTCAGTGTGCTTGTGTTTCTCTTCAGTTCTGCGTAAATGCACTAATTTGTTCAAGCGAAGTACAGTTGAGTTCCACACTTCCTGTCAATTGTTGCAATTTGTGCGAATTGAGAGAAGCTAAATTATAAAGTAAATCTTCTCTCCCCACCAAAAAGTGCAAGACGAAAAGCATTGAGACATAGCTAGAGGAACAGGGGCCCTGACTTATGGCTTAGATCATTACCTCCGATGCCCAAAGGACACAGTGAAGCCTGGTATATTGCAGGGCATACATGCCTTTTACAAGCAGACGTTTGCAGGGCATTGCTTGTAAAACCTTGCTACCACCATTTTGGTGTAACGATCACCCTATTGAAAGGAGGGGTCATGTGTCCTATTGAAAGGAGGGGTCATGTGTGAATTAGACAGATTAGCATTGTTACTTAAGGAAAAATTCAATTTGCAATCCCACTAAATCTGATAATGACTTCTGAACTTGGTGTGAAAATTTTGAAGCGGCAGGTCATTGACCTCAAAGTGATAAGCATTGGCATAATGGTAAAGTCCACTATATTACAATCTAGATGTTGCAGGGTCAATTCATGGAAATAATATTTTCTACAAATATATTCATAAGACTGCGTAACCCACTTAAATCCTTATATATTCGGTTACCAATGCACTGCTCTCGGGTAATGGATTGTACACTAATGCCAAATGGCAAATTGGACTGACCTGCAGGAATAAATTCTAGAGCAGCCCTTAATAACCCAACAAACACTTCAATTGCTCACCCAGCTCCAAATAACAAACTCCGTATCCTGACTTCTTTCTCTGCATGCTGGCTAAGCAATGACCGAATACGTAGGAATGCTGGGCTGATCTCGGGTAATGGATTGTATACTAATGCCAAATGGCAAATTGGACTGACCGGCAGGAATAAATTCTAGAGCAGCTTTAATAACCCAACAAACATTTCAATTGCTAACCCAGCTCCAAATAACAAACTCCACATCCTGAGTTCTTTCTCTGCATGCTGGCTAAGCAATGACCAAAGGTATGTGGGGATGCAGGGCTATTCTTTCAACACATGCCCTCCCAGTTATATGATCAACAAAATTAGTCGGCTAGAAAGCGAGGTTATTCTTCTTCCGGGGAGGCAAAATCATCCCCTCTATTGATCAAACGCACAGTTCTAAAGTCTTCATCAACATGTTGTAAGGCTCCAGTATTCAGTGGGCCAACATTACTTGACTTAAAAAGGCAAACATCCGGACAAAGGAAAGTGCAGTGCACCTGATGCAAATGGCTTTCTTTTTTCATAATATACCAATCAGAATGGAAGGTCATACATACACAGATAAAATCATTACATTGGGGGGGGAGGTCAATTTGATGTGGAAAAGGCATGAGTTGAATTAGATCTTATAGTGAGTAGGGTCTCTTTTACATTGATCAGTTTGCCTTTGCTCTATTGTACGGCAGTTATATCAACAAATGCATCTCAAACCAAATTGATTAACCTAACCCAGCCTTCTCACTTAGCGAAGTGATTAATGTAAAATCAAAAGCATATCCTGTGCTTCTGTTATCATATTTGCATTGAGCTAATATGCAGTCTCTTGGTCCAAATGTCTATTAAGAGAAGTACTCCAAATATACTGATATGTGCAGCAAAAGTGGGAAAAATAAGTCCAGAATTATAGCATGAAGCACAAGTAATTCGTTCTATATCCCACTTAGCTTAGTCTTCTACAGAGCAGTCAAATTGGCCCTCAATTATAAGTGCCAAAATGCACAGTTAACGGCTCTCATATTCATCGGACAGTGAATGCGACAGCACTGTTGAGCAATATACTCAATTCATATTTAAAATCAACAGGATGCACATGACAAATACTGGGTCGCTAATGTTCAAAACTTTTATAAGTAATCATAACCAGAGCACTCTTCCAAATAAACAAAATAAAAAACAACATGCTCTATTTGAAGTGCTGAATTAGCCAACAAGGCAGCATAGAACCAGTAAATCAGATTAAAATCTTCAAGCAGAACCAGCTCCCTTGCCCTTCTTCCTCTGAATCTTCTTCATGTAGAATTCCAACTCCCTGCCTTCCAAAATATAACTTTGGAAAGAAGAAAACAATTTGGTGAGTTGGAAATCAATGATACATGTCATCAATATACAAGCATGTTGGAATTATAATAAGGAAAAATAAAGACACTCACCCATCTGCTCTCCCACATTGGCCTGGTCGTGAAGAAATACAAGCCAAAAGCCTTCCACCACCAAACTGCTCTTCTATGTGGCTATCTAGCTGATGGCCTTGCTTGTGTTTCTCCAGCTTCCTTAGGACATGATTACTCTTCTTCGTTTCTTCTGTGGCAGTCTCACCCTCCTGCACATACATATTAGACCCCATACAAGCTTATTACAAACTACTTCCTGCTAGCTAGTGAGAAGTTTTCCCCAAAGCAAAGCATGACAAATTCTTGATGCGATTAGCATGCACATAAGAACATAAGCACCCAATCACCACTACAAACACCACACATAAAGAAATGAATGCCACAAAAAAGATGTCCTGATAGTGTTTGCCAGGTGGCCCTCTACTCAAAGAAGTTCCTAGCCCTTATTACATACTTTAGCAGCTCAATACCTCAGATACTTCTTTCTTAGCAGCTGGCTTCTTCTTCCTCCCAATGTCCACACCATAGTGCTGAAGGTACCATTGTTTGAATGGTGCTGCATCAACCTGAACAATAGCACTTTTCACCAAGGTTTGTGTTCTCACAAGTTCATTGTTTGAGGCGTTATAGACCACATCAAGGATACGTGTTTTACGAGTAACAGCTTCGCTACCCCATGAGTAGTTTCCAGTGTCCAATCTAAGAGCTCTCCATTTCACATTGCCGCCTCTCACTCGGACTCTCCTGACAGTCTTGTTGCTGGATAACTTGGTATTTGCAGGTTGACGGCCAAGTTCATACCTGTTATGGCAAACCAGAATAACAGGCTTAGCAAATACTTTATCGTAAAGCTAGCAAAAATTACCGAAAGTACCACAGGTTTCTAATTGATTGTCATTAGATTGTAGATAAATGAAAGTGCCTGATTGCATAAAACAAGCATATGAATATTATTCAGGCAGAGCATTGAGCAGGATAGAAGGAGCTGGCAATATATGTCTTGTCATGGTTACATTTACACTCTTAGAAGAAGCATCAAAAGAAGAATCTCATAACAGTATGTTGGTGTGGAATCAATGATGCTATGGCTGGTAACATTGGAAGGATTCCTCTTTGTTTGGGAATTCGGAAAGTAAGGGAAAGGGGGGGGGAGGCAGGGATATGAGAGAGGGTTCCAACATTCTCATGTTTGAATGATTTCAAAGGGAAAGCAACACTATCTACCTGTGCTTTGATGTTCAAATATTTGGCCAAGAGAAATGCTGAAATGCCAATTAACAAGGTCTCTTTGTTAAACAAAGACTCAAGGCCGTTATGTACATATGATGGGTATTACCCGAACCCCAAGGCACCCCAACCTCACTTGCAGAACAACAAAATTTGGAAAGAAACAAAAATAATCTATTAGAGGGGGGAGGAGAAATCATTGACCCTCCCCCTCCTATGGTAAAAAGAATCTCCTGAAAATGTTAGTTGTAATATTTACCATCACTTCCATTCCCTTCCACATCAACGAACGAAAGAGAGTGAACAAACTAGGGCACATAAGGGGTTCAGCCCTCTCTTTCTCTTCCCCTTCTATTTTCATCAACAAAAAAATTTCACAAACAAGATGAGCAGTGATATTTCCCCAGCATTGCACTCTTTCATCTAGCCGGGCTTTCAATATTTTAGCATAGTGATTCAGGCATATAACCGCACAAGATCTTTACCTAACTTCATATTATAATGTTACAGTGTAAATCAGATCTCTGGAATATCAACTAGTGCTTTTTATTTCTTTGTTCTCATTCTGTGATTCCATCAAAACACTTTGCACAGAAAACCTCCATCCAACTTGAGAATTTCTCATGTTAAGGTACCAATGCAACCACTGATGAAGAAAACAGCATGACAACCATTTCTCTCCCCACTACCTGATTCGAACACTTGACTAACGGAACATGCCAATGTTATTTTAAAAATAGGTTGGCATGTGAGGTGATGGAACAAAATCACTGCACTTGACCATCCAAATTCACTACTCCATTTACCATCAACACAGTTCATGGACAAAACAAGAGCATTTAAAACTACAACGCGATCAGGGACACTCTACTATACGCATCCATATGACCAAGTCAAGGCAAAAACTTAGGCTAACAGCTCGGAAGCGCCAAATCTATCACAGCTTCTCTTCCATGTTCAACCATTTTCTTCACTTTTTCATGGCAACCAAGAGCACCCTAAATTTTAGCAACTGTAAAAAAACAACATAAATACGAGAGAACGTACTTTCTCTTCTTCCTCCAAGCTTTCTTCTTGCCTCCAGTGGCACGCCTCTTGTGCATCGAATCTCTTGAGATACCTGCCGATTGATTCCATCACCAATGAAAACATTCACGGGTTTCCACAGACAAAATGCTCAAATACATGGAACAGGGGTAGAGAGAACGAGAGAGAAGAACAGCGCTGGGGCTTACCCATCTTGACAGCAGAACAGCGAAGACGGTTAGCTTTCTAGCGAGGTGGCACGGCTCTCTGTCGCTGCACTTCTAATCCGGCATTTTATGTGGAAATGAAGATAATGGTTTTGCCTGAAACCCTAATCTCGCGGGTCAACGGAATCTGGTTCGGGCGAGATGAGCCCTTTTTGTTTTCTCTTTTTTTTTGGAAGCTCCGTTTGATATTCACGCCATATCGTCATGGACTGGTTCAAACCCGGAGTGCAAGTTTAGCTTGTGACGACAATTTAACAGGATTTCAATTAATTTTGTGAGAAAATTTTGTCCCATTAATAATATTAATAATACGAAAACTAATTTGTTTTATCCCAATGTTTTTTTGGTTATAGCTTTTTGAAAACTATTTGTTAAAAATAATAGCTTTTTGAAAATAATTTATAAAAATATCATAAAATTGACGTATTCCTAGATACGAATTATTTAAAAAAAGTAGAAAATCACTGAATTCGAGTTTCTGACCAAAAATATGTCTGATTTTAGTTACTCAAAACCTAAATCCTACACAGTATAATAGATAAATGAGAAATCAAATGATACGAAACTACTTCTTAATATATTCTCCGACGCTTAAATTAATAATATTTCCACTTAGTCAAGAAAGATAAGAGGATGAGAAAAGAAATGTATAGGTGCAAGGATATTCGGGGATTGAGTTGAGGATTGGGCTTCGTAGAAGCATTCGAGAAATGAGTGGGTTTTTACGGTATACTTATAGAGGGAGTGACTTAGAGAGAGATGTACTTGCTGAGAGAGTGGCTCCTTGTGTGAGAGAGTTATTATTAGGACGCCTAAATGTCCATATTTTTGATTGATTGATCTATCGATCCCTCTTTCCTTTGGAGGAAGGATGCATTTATAGAATGAGTACTATTAGTTATTCTAAGCTTAACAACTCTTTGACCGTGAGTGGCCGACACTACGGCCCTACGGTTGTGGGTTGTAGACACTACAACTCTGCAATTCTATAAGAGTTGTCATTGTGCTTCCACCACCAATAGTATATCTCACGTCCCATGTTTTTATATCCGTTATTAACTTTATTTATATGTATTATCCT